>VDFB02005750.1:0-45514 GCA_007258455.2 Sequoia sempervirens | reverse complement strand
AAACGTCCATTTGATTTAGTTTGTTTTAGTTAGTTGATGGTAGCTTTTCAGATAACTATATAGTTGCATACATTCAGGGTTTAGCAATAAGATCTTGCATGCTCGCAAGACTGTAGTTGACTCAAGGTGATTTTAGGGTTCCCTACACCTTTGATGTCTATAAATAAGAACTCTTTGCTCATTTGTAATTAACTTTTGCACGCAATAGTAATATATGCTTAGCCACCTTGCCTGAAATATTGCTGTTCTGTATCTATTCACAAGCTTTTACTGTGATAATAAATGGTTGTGCCACCTTTCCTGAATGTTATTATTATGGTATTTGTTCATCTTAGTTAAATATAGTTTCTAGTTTGATCGTTTATTGTATGCATGTCTCACCAATGCAATTTGTTGTCCTAGTTTGCTATCTTATGTTGTGATTAATAGTTGTTCTTTCAATCTACGCCTCGGATAGGGGTTTCTCCTCCTTGGAAATTTGGAAAGAAGAATTATCGTTTAAGTGTTGTTGCTAATAAGCTTGTTGCATATCTACGCCTCGGATAGGGGTTCCTCGGAAATTTAGTAATAGAGCCGATCATTTGATGTCGTGCCCAATAAACTTCATATCAGCCTACGCCTCAGATAGGGGTCCCTCCTCCTTGGAAATCCTGCTGTAAAGTTTATCGTATAAAACATTCCTGCTCCTAATTCCTCATGTTCTGTTTCTCTTGAAGAGATAAGATAGATTAAAAGCATTAAGTTTTGTTGTAGTTAAGGTCTGCAAAAACCAGAGAAAACCCTTAGCTGCAATGTTCTTGGTTTCCTTAACCTTGTGCCTCTTCCAGTTGAGTCAAAAAGATAGGATTTAGAATACTTTACTTTTTAACACATATCAGTGTTGTACCCAAACCAAATTTTTTTTTGCTTCATTAAGGCATTTTGCTTAAAAGAGTCTAAACCTTGCTAAAATGATGTCAAGTACAGTTTTTGGGCAATATCAAGCATGGAGTTTTGTCAATGTTGTGTCAGTCAAAGGCAGTATCCATTTATTAGAACCTGAGTTGGGGACTCAGAACGAGGTATCTCACGATGGAGGAACATTTCACGACTACAGTTTTATCTTTGCATCAGTTTTCAGTGACCAAGGCGAGGATTTCAATGGTCAATTCTTGAAGATTTCTCAAGGAAAAGCAAAATTGCGCCCCTGTAGCCCAGGGGCGCCCTTCTTTTTGAATGCCTAGATTTTGTGATAAATGCTCATGAATATAGTCAATCTCTTCAGAATTAGTCTGCCTATCCGATGAGCTATCCTGCGAGACTATCCGAGACTCGTGACTCTGGTAACTGGCATTAGAAGTTGTAGTTTGCAGAAGCTTATCACTTTTTAGCTTTTGCGCCCCTGTAGCTCAACGACGCACCTCTTAAAGGGGTGTTGGATCTTGGTATTCCTGATGGTTGATGTATTGGATCTCTTCACGATTAGTTTGCCTATCCGACGAGCTATCGAATATAGTCATCTAAGTCCCAGAGCTCTGGCAGTTGGTGTCAAAAGATGAGATTACGAAGAGTTCATATCACAGAGCTTCCTCAAATGGTGAAATTGTGCCCCTGTAGCTCAGGGGCGCCCTTCAAATTGACCTCCGAGATGATTGAAATTGCTGACAAGGTCTTCCTGACATCTATGCTACTCTAGTTTGGTTTCACGATGCACCAACTTGCATGTTAATCCGACATTCTGAAAGATGGTGACAGAGATTCTACCAGGCATGTAAATTAACGGGCGGATTGGCATAAAACATTCATTATAGTTTCTATAGGCCAGGGGCGCCTAGCCTTTAGGCCTGTTAGATGAAGTTGTTTGCTTTCAAAGTCTTCACGAGACTTGTGGGTAATTACTCCAGCAATTCAACAAGCCCAGCCATCAGCCTCCGGGATTTTGCAAACGCTCGTATGTGCGAGGTCTTTGGTGAAATGCTGAAAAACAAAGAAAACTCAGAAAATGGTTTAAGTTTGGTCGTCTATTCCATCTTGGGAAAGGCGCCTTTCCTTTTGAGGTCTTAAAAGCAGTTTCTTGCTTCATCGCCTCTAGAGACATCTCTCGTAGGTCCTTTTGGCTACGTGTTGAGACAAACGGTGTTCGAATTGGGTCACCCCAGCTCCAGATATCAGAGGTCAAAGTAGGGCATCTGGTTGAGAGTTGTAATTTTTACAAAATGGTGTTTGTGCCTTTTCAAGCCAGGGGCGCCATCACTTTTGGTGTCCTTAATGTAGCTTTCAGATGCCTTGCATATATTCGTTGGATGCAGAATACTTCTAGTCATGCAGTAAGCCTATCCTCTAGTTAGCAGGGTTCATCATTCATCGTCAGCAGCCGTTTGAAGCGTCAGATGGCAGTTTGGAGAAATGGTTGTTTGGTACTTGAAAATCAATTTAATCAAGGGCGTCTAATTCTTTGAGGTGTTAAATGATGGATTTTTCAGTGATGACTCCCAGTAGACATTTCTTCCTTGCTTTGTAGGCTTCGCAATGAATTCACCAGTTCAGTCCTAGCATCACCCGGTCACCCAGGAATTAGTGTCGAAGATGGCCAATTGTAACTTTGTAGTCAGCTACAAAGTAGTAAGTTAATAAAAAACGTAATATCTTGAGCAAATGGACGCCTATGAGGACAAATGAGGACTTTTTGAAATTAGTGAAGTTCGCCGGATGAGTCCAAGAGCTCAACGTGGTTTGTCAACTGATTAAAATAATATTAAATATTTATTTTTGCATATTTGAGCATTAAAAGGCAATTTTCTAAAATTGGCGCCCCTTTGTGCTGAATTTTCAAATTGCATGGTGAATATTAGTTTATTATTATTTTAAATCCAGACTCCGACTTAGTAACAGTTTAATTGAAGGGGGTCCAATCAGAAGCCTTCTATTTCAGTCGAGGGTTTTTAATCTTGCAGTCACCTTTGAGGTGCGAATTTATTCTATTAATTCAAGCATGGTGTCATATTTCATTCACACAGCTTGAGCAAATTCGTAATTCTTTAGAGCAAAGACGAATTTCCTTCAGAGTTGGGAAAATTTTCATCAACAATCAATGACAAAGGCATCAAAAAAATTCTTTTGCAGGTACAAGTCTAGATTCATCAAGGCAGAGTGGCAATTTTAACAGAAGGAAAACATCAAAAAATGTCTTTCTTCTTCTCAATTTCTTCCATTTTCTCGTCTTAAATTCATTTGCATGTTTGAAGAATTGGCGAATTTTGATAAAACAAATCATTTGGGTTAATTCAAAATAGCTTCCTTGAGAAAACCCATGTGCCAGAATTTTTCAAGAAAATTTACTCCAGAGCATGAGTTCTCAAGGCTCTAATTTTCTCAACTGAAAATTCTTTGCATGGTCGAGTAGAAGTCAAATTTTCGCAAATCTAACATTTTGGGTTGTCTTAGAATCTTTTTCTGGACAAAACCCATATCTTAGAATTTTTTGTGAAAATTGCTCTCTGATAGGCTATTTTTAGCCTCAGCAGGGTATTTTTAGCTTTCTAGAAAATTTGTTAGAATATAGCCATGTTCACAGTCAACAGGCAAGTTTTTTAGAGTACAGTTCACATAGATTGAATTCAAGACCAAATTGGTCTTAATTCATGATTTCGTTAGAAAAGCTGACACCGATTTGTATCAAGCGCATTCGAAGGGTTGATAGGCGTAGTCACTCAAGTCCACATGGTTGCATGCCTCGTATGGCCGATTGTCTTCCAAAGTCGGTTTAGAGGGTTGATACCGTTGGAATTTTGCATGTGCAGCAAGTTCGTTTGCATTTCTCACAACCAGAGTGTGCGTAGTCAAACCTCGCAGTTTCGTCATGCAATACTCTTTCATTAAGGAAAAGCGTTAGAGACATCAAGCTACAAAAGAGATAGTGGCCATCACTTCAGTTACAGAGCTGCCAAAGTTATAAGTTAGTGAGATGCTAGTTTGAGTGTGCAAAGATTGCCAAGGTTGCTCAAGTTGCTGACAAGCAGTGAATTGTGACGACCCTCAGATAGTGATACAATCAACAATCTTGTTGAGGGATTGGTTGCTCGAGATCATGGCCAGTAGACTTCAATTCTCACCTCTCAGGATAGACATTACACACAAGAGTTAAACTTGACGTTACCTTCTCAAGTTGACTCGCTGTCTTATCTCATGCATGTCGATTTTGGGATTAGCTTTATTCACTTGGAGTTGTATTTAGGGTTTACGTTAACTGATGGTAGTATTCCAGTTAACTTGCTTTCAATAAGGACGTGCATACTTGCACATTGTCCATTTTTAGATTAGGGTTTTCGGTTAACTGATGGTAGCTTTCCAATTAACTATATAGTTTACTTTATTAGAGCTTAGCAATAAATCTTGCATGCATTGCGAGACTGTAGTTGACTCAAGGTGATTTTAGGGTTCCCTACACCTTTCGATGTCTATAAATAAGAGCTTTTGCTCATTTGTACATAACTTTTGCACGAGAGAGAAATATATGCTGTGCCTACCTTGCCTGTAATATTGCTTGTTCTGTATCTGTTCATGAGTATTTATTATGATAATGAATTGTTATGCCACTTGGGTTTCATGCAATTATGATGGTGAATTCTTGTTTTAGTTAGATATAGTGGCTAGTTGATCATAGATTGTATGTGTGTCTCGCCTATGCAATTTATTATCCTAGTTGGCTATCTTTTATGTTATGTGTTCAATAAACTCGTTCAGATTGAGCTGATAGATGTGCCACCTTGCCTTCAAGTTGAGAATCTGTTCTTGGTTATCGTATGATGTGTGTGGAATAAACTTATTCAGATTGAGCTGATAGTTGTGCCACCTTGCCTTCAAGCTGAGAATTTGTACTTAGTTTATTGTATATTGTTGTTTCCAATAAGCCTATTCAGACAAGCAGATAGTTGTGCCACCTTGCCTTCACGTTGTGAGTCTGTACCTGGCTTATCGTCAGATAATCATTCCTGCTCCATTTCCTCATGCTCTGTTTTCTTGAGGAAACTGGATAGATTTAAAGTAGTTAGCTTAGTTGTAGTTAATGATCTGCGAAACCAGAAAATCCTTAGTTGCAACGTTCTTGGTTTTCTTAACCTTGTGCCTCTTCCAGTTGAGAACAAAAAGATAGGACTTAGATTAATTTTCTTTTCCACACATTCCAACACTACGAGGGAGCTTCCCCTCCTAATTTGAAGAGCACTCATTACGTAGTGTGCATAGCTATCCGTACAAACTTGCACTCCAGAGGTGTTAGTTTTTACGCCAACAATCAGCAAAAGAGGGAGCTTCCCCTCCTAATTTGAAGAGCAATCATTACACACTGTGCATAGCTGTCCGTACCAACTCGCACTCCAAAGGTGCTAATTGTTATGCCAACACATTTCTATAATAGTGCCAAGTTTGACATGTGCTAAAGTTGACATTTTTGAGTTTATTTGACCTTACCAACATTCATGTATTTTCTTGCCGACTTCCTGAGTTTTTTGACATACTCAAAAGTGTTTCCTTCAGTTTTTCTGCTAGATTAGTGACACAAGTCCATAATAAACCAAATAATGAACTCCACGAGGTTAAGAAAGAACAAAAATATGTGGTGATTTCAAAAGACACCAAAGAAAATCTCACTATATAATAAAATGAATTGATACAGTAGTGATTGATAAGGTTGGAGGCATTGCTTCTATAGATACACTTCATAAAACGCCATATTAGGTTAAGCTAATCTGCTAAGTTTCTAACCCCAATATAATAATATGTAGGCTCATTCACATACAAGCTATAAACATAACCCATTGGTATACTTCAAGTATTGGTAAATAAAAGGAATGTGAGAAGATGGGTTTTCCAGTCTCTACTATCCCTCTACAACTCAACTTGGAGGGGACAGGGATAGTGGCATTTATCTAGATCCTTTTGAAAAGGAGAAGGTGCAACATACCCTTAATAATACCTTTCAGTAGTCCAAACAAATTTAATAATTTGGAATCTGTTTGCACTTAATCTGAAGTCAATCATCTTCTGTGTCTTCTCTCATTTGTTTGAAGCTTCAATGACATGTTATCTCTTGAAACATCTGGATCTCTCCTCCTAAAGATTTTCAAAACATACAACTGAAGAACAACCACACTATAGTTGTGAGCCTTAGCCTCATCTACTCTAATAATCTAAGATAGGAGTATCCATGCACTAGGTTGCATCCTCAAATGAAGCCACCTCATCATAGATACAACTCTGAAATCCTGTGCAATTTCCATAACAAGGGATTGGCAATCTAGAAGACAAACTGAACCGATGGGCTAATACTGTATGCAATACTCAATTAATGCTTCTCTATGCTCTCCCTCAAAAGTAAACAACACAACTGATGCATACATAACAAAGTATCGGGATTGCATCAAACTAGAAGTAATTCTCCACCCTCCACAAAACAAATGGCCGATACATTCTGATTCTTTATCAAGGAATAAAATTCAGTTCCCATCCACAAATGAGAGAATGTGGTCTTCATGATGCATAGAAACCATGCGATAGTCATATGTTTCTTCATCCCCCAGAAAAGTGGATCTCATGGAAAATCTATCAAACTATTGATGGGAGTTAAATGCTAAAGCAACTCGTGAATCTGAACAATAAGCTGATCAGTCCAAGATCCATGCAATATGCATATGATTCAAAAACAGCACAATCTGAAGCAAAACTCTAAAGTTCCATGCATAGGATCTGCCATGGGACTCTACGACTGGACCTTGTAACACTGAAATAATAAAGGACTCTATGACTGGACCTTATAACACTGATATAAAAAAGCCAAAATAGCATGATTAAATTCCATTGGACCCTAGCTCTAGACCTTTTGATATTGGAATGATCAAGTCAATAGTTTGTGGTTTGCAAGGTGTCAAGCCTCAAACAACCATGACCATCGTGGAAAACTGAAATCAACCCTCTTTGGATAAATGACCTCCAACATCCCTTGTAACTAACTCTTGAAATCAACATAGCAATGCTTTCTCAATTCACATACAAGACCACTCATCTGTCAAAAAAAATAAAGAGCCCATCAATGATGAGATCTAGATGTCCCCATCAACAACTCCATCGCCAACACACCAATCATTATACATCTTTAGATGAATCAAGATAATTGAAGAAGCTTCCAAATAGCCAGCACACTCAAGTCTCAATTGACATTGCAACCTTGAAAGTTGAAACAATCTCATCATTTTCTGAAGAGCTTTCAAGCAACAAGTCATACTCTACATGCAAAACAATGTTTTCCCAACCATAGTGTAGCCTCATATCACCTCCTTCATCACCTATCAATGAAATGCAAGTTAGAATAAAAATTAGAGCCAAAGTGGATTCATGAATACCCTCCTTATTCTATCTCTTATCCAAGGACGAATTGAGCCATCATGATGCCCTCTCTGCCTGTGACTATCATATCCAAATGAATGGTGATCTACATATCTTTGAGAGCTTATACATGCTCCATATGTCCTGAATTGAGGCAAAGAATGCCCCCTATGTCCTCTAAATGATGGTTGGGCCCCACAATGACCCCTTTTTACCAATGAACTAAAACCTTTATAGTGTCTCTTGTCTTTTTTCCTTTTGAAGCAGTTCCTCACAAAATGCCCCACTTCGCTACAATAGTAATATGTCTTCTTCTTCTTCTCCTGCTTATTTTTGTGATTTGTGATAGTTATTCGAAGACATTGGTTCCTTCTTCTGAAGTCAATCAATTGTAGGTTTCTAATGATAAGAACACTTTGAATAATCAATCCCTCATCTTTCTTGTGTAAAAATTTCTGTAAAACGGAGAACAATAGTTTGGTCATTCTTGTCAAGTTCACCACCAATATAATTCATTTTTTGAAGCAATTTTGCACCAATTCCTTTCATGTGCGCATCAAATACTCCAATCTTGTGAGAAGTAGGTCTATTCACAACATAATCCTTAACATGATTGCCATCAATATGATCACCCACATGATTAACAACATGATCAACATAATCTACATGATTAAAAACATGATTAACATTGACACAATAGAAGATCATAACTAGAGGTAAAAGCATCAATAACATCACAATTAGTAGAAATGGAAGCATTTACAAAATGTTTTGAATTCTTCATGTTGGATTTGCAAATTTAATGAACAGATTATATGCACAGAAAATTAATTCAAAATCAGACAATAACACAGCAGATACCCTGGGAAAACCCTCCTCTTGAGGGAGAAAAACCCAGCAACAAAGATCTCTCTTATATATGTCAATAGTGATAACAATTCTCTTTACAATGAGGCCAATGATAAGGCCAATCTTCAGTACCAATAGCAGATGCAACTACAGATAATAATCTGCCTTTAAGGAAATTCGCAATCTGCCCTTAATGAAATTCACACTCTGCCCTTGATAAGATTCGCACTTTGAATAGAATGAATGAATCGAACTTGAATGCTTACAAATGATAAGTGAACTCCTTTATATACAAATTGAAGAGGCACCTCCTTTCATATATCAAGTCGGCCAAGCAAAGAATAAATATATATATTCTTTTAATTAATCGCGCCAATGAAGTGAGGTCGGCCATAACACAAATGATGATTATTCATTTAAGGTTTGTTGCTTAACAAATGAAAAAATCTCTTTATAAGAATCGCACCTCTTGAATTCGAATAAATTAAATAGCATCATGCTATCATTTAATTTATTATCAAGAGAATATCGCAGGAAGTTACTTCTGACGCTGCAATAGATCATTAACAGGATTCATGCTTCTTCCTTAATTCCAAAAGCTTCTTTTGTGAATTGAGTTCCTTTATGTTGTCAATCTTTTTGCTAGACTCAAATAATTCCCTGCTGAATACCTTCAACTGAAATAAACATGCAGCTTAGGTGCAACATGGATGGGCACATTCACAGTAACATGATTTACCTTGTTTTAGAACTCATCCTTCTTGCCAGAGGGACCTTTTCAGTTCTACAAATAATCTGCTATAAGCCTTGGTCTTTAGTATAATTTCATAGAAGACTTCTTATTCTGAAAGTTGTGTCCTCTCGACTTACCATATTCTAGAAACTAATAGCATAAAAGAAATTTGCATTATAGAAACTATACAACTAGGAAGATATTGAAACTAGCTTTCCAACAGTTAAACAATGGGGTCAAACAGAGTCTGTATGACAAAGTTATGACCTCCAGAACATCAAGTCTCAAATCTATCTTGTGACAGCCAAATGGATGTCAGATTTAATGCAAAATTTCATGTTCTAAATGGAAGATTTTTTTGACTGATAATAATTGAACCCTTGATGAATATTTGCAAGGAAATTAGATATACACTCAGAATTTTTCCTTTGCCTGTGATCTCCTTGGGCTATTCTTTTATCAGAGGATGATGACCTTTACAAAGGAAAAAATTGTAATCCAATATACAGTCAAATATCAACACTACTTTGCACACCTTAACAGCTGCAAAGGAATAAACCCTGAGGAGTTTTACTTCCTAAGCTCTGATACCTTGTGAGATTAACGAGACGGGTCCATAATTGATCAAATAATCTTTGCAAGCATAAGGAAGAAGACCAATACGAGTGTTGTCAAAAGAAACCAAAGAAAAAAAATCAATTCATAACTGATTTATTCTATTTATACAACTCTCAATAAGTGAAATATCTTAGGCCAATCTATTAAAGCTCTCATCCCAATAGAATAACAAGCACAAGTTACAATTGTAGTGTTGTGACCTATTTCACACATCGCTCCATTGCAAATGGGGACCCTCAGTGGTTTGCTCTTAGGGTTTAGCTTTGAGTGGCAATTTCATAATCTCTGTTGCTTTGGGAATTTCGTGTCAAAGTCTGGAGTCATCACTCGAGCTAAGTTGGGAATTTGAGCCTAAAACTGAACATGAATGTCATAGAAGTGCTTAGAAGACTCGGTAGACGAGGATCGCCTGTGCTTTCGCTCAATTCTGACACTTCCTATTTTTTAGGGATTCTTCTTTTTTGCTTTTTGCTTTTTTCGTTTTTGGCATTTTTTGACCAATCTAGAATTTACTATTTTTAGAAAGTTGCTTTTTTGCTTTTTCTAGTTTTAGTAAGTTTCTATTTTTAGAAAGTTCTAGGTCTTACGGCAGCGGAGTCAAAAGTTTCCATTTTTAGAATTGAAAAGCAAGCAAAAATCCTAAAAAATCGGAAAAATCATAAGAAAAGCAAGGAAAAGCGCATGCAAAGGTTTAAAAAGCAAGGAAAAGCGCATGCAAAATCTGGAAAATCAATTGAAAATCGCACCTTCAAGGAAGAAAAATCAACGAAAAATCAAGTAAAAAGCAAGAAGGTTATGGTGAAATTCGCCTAAGTCTGGAGAGGTGCGCCCCATAGAAAAATCCAGTTGAATCATGGAAAAATCCATTTAGAATTCGTTCATCAAATTGAAATCCAATTAAAATTCGTCCATTTGAAAGGTCTTGATAAAACTCGCCCAAGTTCAAAAGAAAATCCAGTTGGATCATTCAAAATTCCAGTTGGCGAATGTATCTAAAAGTGAAAATTGGCTAAGGCAAATGAAAAATTTGAATGGGGACTTCAAGAATTCCATGATGAAGTCAAAATCCACTTTAAAGGATAAAAATTCCAGTTGAAAGTCGAATTTCCAAGGAGAAAATCGAAAAAATTAGCTAAAGCAAAGAGTTACCTTGGTAAATAAAGAAAATTCAATTGCAAAGTGGATAAGTCCACTTAAAGGTCGATTTTTCTAAGGCAAAGAGAAAATAAAATAAATTAAGTTTTTATTTAAAAACTTAGCAAGCAAGCAAGAAGGTAGATGGGAAAATACTCACTCAATGCCTTGAAACCTTGGACATAATGGGAGTGCAGCTGGATTCGATGCCAAACGTATCAATGGAGGAGCTCGATTTGGTGTTAACAAAATTTCTTGCATTTGCAGCCAAGGAGCAGTCCAAGGGGAATTACATTTTGGATTCCCTCTTGCTTGAGTAATTTGCAAGGTGTCACTATTTTCCACACTCCAAATGGCTCGTCCTACTTGTACCATGTGTCCATGAGTTAGTTATGCTTTTTAGGGTTAGGGTTTCTTGGAATAATCTTGGCCATTGATCTCAAATCAATCTGGGCCGTTGCTTTGTAATTTGGGGTGCCTATATAAACCCCACTCATTTCATTCATTTAGGGAGACTTGTGAAATTGTTGCGACTAGTGCTATTCAAATAATTATTTGATTCATAGTTGAACATTTGTTATTTTGAGAGCTTGAATGGTTTCATATTTCTTCAATAAAGTAAATTAGCTTCAACATTTTTTAGATGAATGAAAGATTGATAGTGTTGAGAATAGTGAAATTAGTTCATACCTTTTTCAATTGAATGATTTTCAATTTGATGTGCAAGGTTAGTCTGAACTTTGAAATTGTTTAACTTGAATTCTATTACCTATATGCATTGTTCGAATTGATGGTGGTATTGTGTAATAGGACATCATTCGTAAATCCCATTGAAGATTGCACCATCTTTGTCTAGTTGTAGTCATCGTACTTGGCAAAGCAAAGATTGGTTTAAATTTCACTATCCAACATTTGTCTCTTAAGTTCATAGGAGTAGTTTAGCATAAGTCTAGTTTCTAAACCCTCATCCCTTTTCCTTTTTTTTCAAAATTGAAAACCCCCAAAATAAAAGAGCATTCAACGTCAAATCAATCTAAATCCCTACTTTTGAGTAATTTGTTGTCCAAGGTCCCTTTGTGATACCAGCATATCACATCATCCATTGAGCTTGTCCACCCCCCAACTTACGAAACATTGGAATTACTGTATGACATTTCTAGCAATCTTAGCATACGAAGTAGTTTTTCAAGAGAGGATAGAGCGTCTTTGGACTCTTTGTTCTAGAGTGCTTGGTGTGTCATAAAACACACATCAACATGTAGGCCGTTAACTCATGCAGGCTCATTAATACATGCAAAATTTAGTTACTATGCACAGAATGCAATGGGTTTTCCACTATATAATATTTACAATTGTTCATTTTAGAACAATGGTTTCTTCTCTGTGTCATCTCCCATGCTTCGTGTTAAGTGTTATTGCTGATTCTATCGAATCATTTGTGTTTATAGGTCTTAATTTTGGATGTCATTGCATCTCCAATTGACTGATCCATTTTTCAGATCATTTTCATCATTTGGCTTTCACTTCTTGTCTTGGACTGGAAGCTCTTCGCTAGCAAACATTTGAAAATGCATTACACATCTCTTGATTTTTCGCCCTATTTAAATTTTACTTTGACTTTCTTGACTATCTTATGTGTGTCTTTTGCTTATCTTTTTCTTCTTTTTTGGCTTGATGGTTTGGTAACTACCTTATATGCTTCCTTTTCAGGCATCTGATGCCAACTTTAATCTATGAGACACTGGACTAGCTCCTTTAATGCAAGAGATAAACACAGACTTCTAAAATCAAGGAAACCCATGTTAGACTGTCCTCTGACTACAAGTGCTAGTGTTTAATGGGATAGATGAGAAAGATGGTAGCAAAATTTTATCAACTCCTTATTTAAGGAATGATTGCATTCAAATTATCTTTCTCATTTTCTTTTCCTTTCTACTACAAACATGTTGATCTAACATTTTTAATGCCTTAACACATTCCTAGGTTCAATCTTAGTGACAACACTGTTGGCGTAAAAACTAACACCTCTGGAGTGCAGGTTTGTACGGACAGCTATGCACACTGCGTAATGAGTGCTCTTCAAATTAGGAGGGGAAGCTCCCTCGTAGTGCTGGAATGCGTGGAAAAGAAAAGTAATCTAAGTCCTATCTTTTTGTTCTCAACTGGAAGAGGCACAAGGTTAAGAAAACCAAGAACATTGTAGCTAAGAATTTTCTGGTTTCGCAAATCATTAACTACAACTAAGCTATCTACTTTAAATCTATCCAATTTCCTCAAGAAAACAGAACATGAGGAAATGGAGCAGGGTTTGACTATTAGACGATAAACGTGTATAGATTCTCAACTTGAAGGCAAGGTGGCGCATCTATCAGCTCAATCTAGACAAGTTTATTGGTAACAACATCACACGATAAACTGAATACAGATTCTCTACTTGAAGGCAAGGTGGCGCAACTATCATCTCAATCTGAACAAGTTTATTAGGCACAAAACAGATTTATCTAAACTATGGGAAGAATTCACCATGACAATCGCATGAAACCCTATGTGGCATAACAATTGATCATAATAGTAAAGACTCACAAAACAAATTTATCATCACAATCGCATGAAACCCTATGTGGCATAACAATTGATCATAATGGTAAAGTTGCACAAAACAGAAAGAATTCACCATTATAATTGCATGAAACCCTATGTGGCATAACAATTAATCGTAATAGTGAAAACACATAAACAGATACAAAAAGAGCAATATTGAGGGCAAGGTAGGCGCAACATATATTTCTCTCGTGCAAAAGTTAATTACAAATGAGCAAAAGCTCTTATTTATAGACATCGAAAGGTGTAGGGAACCCTAAAATCACCTTGAGTCAACTACAGTCTTGCAATGCATGCAAGATTTATTGCTAAGCCCTAATAAAGTAAACTATACAGTTAAGTGGAAAACTATCATCGCAATTAAAACATTAATCTAAAAATGGACAATTGTGCAAGCATGCACGTCCTTATTGAAAGCATGTTAACTGAAACACTACCATCAGTTAACGTAAACCCTAAATGAAACTCCAAGTGAATAAAGTAAATCTCAGAATAGATATGCATGAGACAAGACAGCGAGTTAACTTGAGAAAGTAACACCAAGTTTAACTCCTGTGTAAAATGTCTATTCTGAGAGGTAGGAACTGAAGTCTACTGATCGTGATCTCGAACAATCAATCCCTCAACGACGCCAATCGACAAAGATCGAAAGTCAGCGAACTTGAGCAATCTTGGCAATCTTGTGCACTCAAACTAGAATTTCACCACTTATAACTTTGGCGGCTTCAGAACTGAAGTGATGGCCACTATCTCTTCTGCAGCTTGATGTCTCTGACGCTTCTCCTTAATGAAAGAGTGTTGCATGACGAAACGGAAGTTTGACTGCGCACACTCGTTGTGAGAAATGCAAATGAACTTGCTGTACACGCAAAATTCCAACAGTATCAACCCTCTAAACCGGCTTCGGAAGACAATCGGCCATACAAGGCATGCAACTATGTGGACTTGAGTGATTACCTGTCAACCCTTCGAATACGCTTGATACAAATCGGTCTCAACTTCTCTGATGAAGTCATGAATTAAGACCGATTTGGTCTTTGAATTCAATCTGTGAACTACACTCAAAAATTTCCGCTGGACTGTGAACTTGACTATGTTCTGACAAGCTTTCCGGAAAACTAAAATACCCCCTCAGGCTAAAATAGCCTTTTGAAGAATTATTTTCAGCGAAAAATCTGAGATATGGGTTTTGTCTAGAAAAAGATTCTAAGACAACCTAACGCCGAAATGCGAAAATCTAACTTCTACTCGACCATGCAAAGACTTTTTAGTTGAGAAAATTAGAAACTCAAGAACGAATGTTCTGAAGTTAAAAATTCCTGAAAAATCAAACGCACGATTTTAATTCGAGGAAGCTATATAGAAATGATCCAGATGCTGAGACTCGTCGAATTTTGCCAATTTCAGGAACATGCGAATTGAAATCTAAGAGAAATTTGAGAATCAAGGAGGGAAAAGACGTTTTTTGTATGCTCTTCTTCAATGAAAATCGCCCTTGAATTCTTCAAATTGCTGATAAATGTGAACTTTAATTTGCAAAAAGATGTATTTGATGAAAACGCCCTTGGCAATAGATGAAGATTTCGCCTTTGCTTTGCCAGAATTCACCTTTGCTTTAAAATCACGAATTTTCTTTGAAGAAATACAAATTTCTTTTGTTTGAAAATTACAAATTTGTCTTGAAGTTAATACGCCTTTTGTTCTTCAAATATGAACTCCTCTTGAAGAAACGCCTTTGAAAATTGATAAAATTCGATTTCCTTTGAAGATATGAATTTCTCTTAAGAAAAACGAATTTCTCTTTAGCCTTATGATACAAAAATGAAGAAGGCGCCATAAGAAGAAATTCGCATCAACTGGTGAACTACAAGAATTTAAAACCCTGACTGAAATAGAAGCCTTCCAATTGGTCGCCCTTTAGTTGAACTGCCACTGACTCGGAGTTCAAAAATAAATAATAATAAAATATTCATCATCATGCAATTTGAGAACTTAGCATAAAGAGGGCGCCAATCTTAAGAAAATCGCCATTTAATGCTAAAATGCAATAATAAATATTAAATATTATCAAACTTCAGTTGACAATTCAGATGAAGCTTTGAGATTCACTGTTAGACTTCACCGATTCCAAAAAGTCATCATCTGAGCTCATAGGCGTCCATTTGCTCAAGATATTACACTTTTTATTAACTTCCTATTTTATAGTTGACGACAAAGTTACGACTGGCCAACTTCAACACTGATTTCCAGGTGACCGGGAGATGCTGAGACTAAACTGATATATTCATCGGATAGCCTACTGAACAAGGAAGAAATGTCTGCTGGGAGACACAACTGCAAAATCCATCGTTTAACCCCTTGAAAAATTAGGCGCCCTTGATTGAATTCATTTACAAGTTCCAGACTTAACCATTTTCCAAAACTGCCATCTGACACTTCAAACGGCTGCTGACAGCAAACGGTGAACCCTGCTGACAGGAAACGAAGCTCACTGCATGCCTGGAGACATTCTGCATCCGACGACTGTACACAAGGCTTCTGAAAAGTTCATTAAGGGCCTCAAAAGTAAAAGCGCCCCTGGCTCTCAGTTGCACTGACAGCATTTTCACGAAAGTTGAACTCTCAACTAGATGCCCTACTTAGACCTCTGATATCTGGAGCTGGGATGATCCGATTCAGGCACTATCTATTTTAACGGACAGCCAAAAAAACTTAGAAGAGACGTCTCTAGAGGCAACGGAGCAAGAAAACTGCTTCTAAGACCTCAAAAATGCTAGTGCGTATTTTATTTAAAATATCCGCTCCATACTTAGCCATTTTCTGGATATCTTCACTTTTCAGCATTTCACCAAAGACCTCGCATGTACGAGCGTTTTCCAAATCCCAAAGGGTGACAGTTGGGCTCGTTGAATAGATAAAGTAATTACGCTCAAGTCTCGTGAAGACTTCGAACGCTAACGACCTCATCTGACAGGCCTAAAGGCTAGGCGCCTCTGGACTGTAGAAATACAATGCAAATTTTATGTTGGTCCGCCCGTGAAATTACGTGCTTGGTAGAACCTCTGCCACGATCACCTGGAACGTCGGATCGACAGGCAGGATGATGCATTGCGGAGCTAGGCTAGAGTAGTATTGATGTCAGGAAGACCTCATTTGCAAATTTTGGCATCTTAAGGCTCATTTAAACCAGCGCCCCTGAGCTATACTTGCACTGGAAACACAACGAAGATGCTCTGGAACGTGAAATCTCCATTATAAGCCCATCTTCAGACGACTACTGGCGGAATTCTGAGACTCGTGTTGGGTGAAAATTATGTAATCAACTTTCGACAGATTACACAACTTGGACTTCAGCCACAGCTATGTGAGATATGAATCTCTCCTCTCGGAAAGGGGAGGCGCCCTTCTTACTGCTAAGAGAAACAATAGTAAATCACAAAAGTAATTACACAATGTACACGAAATTCATGGAGTGGGGGGTGTGTGTTACATTCATCCTTCTCTCTTTTTTCAGAGAAGATGTTTACAATGCTTCACATGTTGGAAGTTCCGAATTCTTGATAACTGAAACGAACAACTAGCAGTAATGCCAATATCTCTATCTCGTCAAAGCAAAGCGTAGAGATACCAGAAGAAATTAACAACAAACAAATAAATTAAAAAAAGGGAAAGCTCACGAAGGCACAAAGTCGTTCCGTAGCTTTATCAATGTTGGATCTGCATAAACATACCGTTTGCTACGTTAGAAGCACAAAGTCTTCTTAGACGCAACAATTCTTCAAACAGCATGAACGATTACAAGCACAAAGTCTTGTAGATCATCCAACAAGAGTGTCAATAGCACGAATGATTACAAGCACAAAGTCTTGTAGATCCTTCGACAAAGTATCCAAGAGAATGAATAATTATAAGCGCAAAGTCTTATAGATTATCCAACAAGAACATGCAAGAGTATAAATGATTATAAGCGCAAAGTCTTATAGATCACTCAACCAATGATAAACAAAATAACAATGCAATCTAAATAATAGATGTAACGCAAAGTTTACATCAACCACTTAGAGTCTTTCAGATTCCTCGAACTAATCACTACCAAATCAAATCAACTTACAAAAGTATTGAATCCAACGCAAAGTCTGGCTTGCAATCCTTTTCTTTATTGATTGAATCTCATTCACAAAATATGAACGCAAAGTTTCACAAGTTTGCTTACAAAAGGGCAGCACTTCGTTGCAAAAGGCTAAAAGATAATATTACAATGAAAATCCCTCACATTATATAGAAAGAGGGATGAGCAAAAGAAGGAAAGAGATTGAGAAAATTAGGGAGAGTTAGGTGAGCGATTTTAGGAAATCTCACCTAACTTTGACCAAAGTCAAAGTGTAATTTGTTTTGAAAATATTACATCTTTTGACTTGGTGTAATTACAATTTACAAAATGACATTCGAAAATGTCGAGAAATATTTACAAGATGCATAAAGGGATGCACCGGAAATGTCTAACACTGGAGAATAGGGGCCGCTTCACGCCTCTTTGCATTGGGCAAGTCTTCAAATTTCTCCTAGTCTCCTCCAAGACGAACTTCATCCGACTAACGGTAATCCACAATGGTGTGAATTCTGATCGATCTCATGGCAGATGAGTGAACCTTTTGCACCTTCAAGATGCGCCTTTCAAAGTTGTCCAATGTGAGCCTTGTATCACAAATGATGTTCAGCGAAGCTTCTGAGAAGTCTGAACTGTCGATCAAATTCGTGATGGCTTCCTTGAAGATCAGGGATATTTCTGCGGTCGGTAGGAAGATACGATTGTCCTCAAGAAGTTGACTAGGCAACTCTCTGATTCTTTTGTCAAGAATGTTGCAATGCCCGTCGACATCTTCCTGTACTTGGTGAAGATCTTCAATGAGAGATTGAACCACTTGAATCCTGTGTTTTAGTGATTCTTTTACCTCTACAAACTTTTCTTTGTCGGGAATTACCCCAACCTCCACCAATTTGCTGAGCTTTACCTGTTTCATTTCCGACCATGACAACAGGCATTTTTCCATGTCTCTGCGCCCCTGGGAAAGTACGCTCTTTTCTTTATCAAGCTCTGTGGTGAGCTTGGCTAACATGGTGGTTTTCTCATCCGCAGCCAAGATTATCTGAGATCCATGTTCGATGATCTTTTCAACAAAGTCATACAACACCGCTTTGAGGCGACACTTTCAAATTTTCTTGGATACTGGTTTTCAATACCTACCACCGCCACGCTGCACATTTGAGAACCTAAGAGCCTTTGCCAACAAGCATAATGCTCGCCTCTCGCTTGCGGCTACATGTGCCACGGAGATTGCTCAACTTTGTCCAGCCTTCCCGCCAAGATATCCAAAGTGACTTGCGCATCGGCTTTTGCACTTTCGTTGGTAACCTTGCCAAGCTGGACCTTTGTCACTGTGTAGTCCTCCATATTGACATCACCTTCTTGATTCGGTGGTATGCCAATTTCAGCATACTTATGGCCAGCCTTATCAACATTCAGCCTCGAGTATACTTTTGCCTTCTTCTTCCCTTTGGCCTTTGGAAGAACTATCTCTTCAAGGTCGAGCTCCTCTGGAGAAATCATTTGCTTTTTACGCTTCGACACTTGAGATATTAGCCAAGGAGGAAGAAAAGAAGTGTGAACTTCTGGATTTACTGTCAAGTTAGTCGCCATTGCCACCTCTGAAGTTATTGTCACATCTAAACTCACCATTGGTATCGTGACAATTGGAGAAGTGTTTGTCATCATTGCTCTTGTAGTTGACACATTGAGTTGATCACGCATCGACTCATTCATGAAACGATTGAATTCGTTTTCAGAAGTGATATCATACGTTGGCGAAGACAAGCTAGGAATGGACGATGGTGTGCTTGACAGTATATCAACTGTATGGATGCTCGTCACTGAAGGAGTATCAAGTCAGCTGATGCCGCAGGATAGATATCTCGCCGCGTGAATGCTTGTGGTAGGAATAGGTGACGAGGGAACAGGAGGTGGAGGAGTTCTTGAATCGAGGGTATGGAGGAACGCTTGAAGTCACGGGCGATGATGCTCTGCGGATTTCAACTACATTCCTGAGGAGAAGAAGCTATTTCTTCATCATGCTCTGTTCCCTGCTGATCACCCTGTCTCAATTTGGCTCACCTTCAAGTCACCTTCGTGATCCTTCTTCGTATTTTCTATCAAACTCTGTTCGCTGAACCTCTTTTCAAGATTCTGGAGTTCCGCTTCATTAATCTTCATCTTCACGGATTGGTCGGGCGAAGTATCTCTTCATCGAAATCTATCTCCTCCTGAGATGGGCTTACCCTTTAGAGCTGAGATGGATGAGATCTCCGCCTTTCTCTCGCCTCTTGACAGCTCGGTACTTACCAACAAAGGAACTTGATCCTAGGGCCTCTCCGCGAAGAAGTGGGAACGGCCGCTGACTTGTTTTTGTCGCGGAGTTCTTGCTGTTGGCGAGCTTCTGCCTCGGACTCTTCTCCTTCTGAGTCTGTCCTGAAACTTTTCATCGTATGACCATGTTTGTGTAACCATTCTTCTGTGTTGGCTAGGATTGGTCTCAGCCTTTCTCTCATGTCAGGATCTTTTTCTCATCAGATATGTGCACCATTTCTTAGTAACGCTTTCGTTTATCATATAGACAAATGCTCATGATCACCGGATCTCAAACTTCCGTAGGTCAGCGATACCAAGATCTCTCGATTTATTGAACTCGTCAATCACAGTCCATTTTGGCGTAATGGCTTCTTCATCTCTCTAATCTGCCCATGTGATGTCTTCAAACGGCACCGTGTGTTGGTGACCTTTGGCAACTTCTTTTCCGACATCTCTAAGAGTCAAAATCCCAAACCTATACCGTGAGGTTTTGATGGTCATGATCCTAACATCTCAAAGATAGACATTCTAGCTTTTTGTGCAGCTTTGATAGTATATCTCACGATGGTCAAGGGGAACTTGAATCCACGCTTGTGGTTGCTTCTTCGTTCTTTCTGCACTGACATCAGCTGTCTGCATGTTTCCATGAGAACCCACTTATCCGAAGGATAACGTGGTAGCATGTAGGGACAACCGGTGTAACAACCTACTCTCAAGTAAGTAAACGTTGGGAATTGAAGAAAATACATCCAACTTTACTTACCACCTTATAAGCCTCATCAGACACTCTTCTTCTTTCCAAGGATGGATCAAAGTTGAAGAGTAAGGGCGCAAAGAAAGCATCAGTGACCCGTCTGAAATGATGAAAGCTCTCCTTTAGCTCCAACTGATAGAAATATCTGTACACAGGCACCATCATTCGATTCCCCTTTGTAGATAGACCTGGGAATTGTCTCATCACAGCTGCTGCGTACACCAGGTAAGAAGTCATGTAGAACTTCAATGTAGAAGGAGCATTAATCAACTGCTCGTGCATCTCATCACTGATTTGTTTACCCCAGTCAATATGCACCTTCTGCCTCCTTATGATCTTGATGTACTCATACATCCAATCGTGAAAGGTGGATGATTCCGGCAAACCCTTCACTCTGCTCAGAAACGTGATCATATCCTTGACGTCATCTTTGAAGTCACTTCTCAGGAGTCCTTTCGGCCATCTAGAAACAGACGATCTAGGCTTTTTGAGCCATTGAGTATTTATCAACTGTTTGGCTTTATTGGGATCAGCATCGAAAATCTCCTGTGCTTTTGATATAGAAATGTCAATATATTTGTCCATGTGAGGAACCTTGAAGACAATGTCAAAGAAATCGGGGTCGAGTCTCAGAATCTCGTGCCCGGAAGAGTCGATCACACTTCTGCTTTCTCGGATGTAATGAGACGCAATTTGAAGAACAAACTCAGTATTGTGCGCAGCTGTGGGGAACATCGCCACCAAGTGGAGATTGCTGTGTACGATTGCCCTCATTGAATCAGGGAGAGGCTTCGTCTCTGTCAACTTTGCGAAGTCAACCAAGTCTTGATGGCCAACTTCTGTATCCTTTATTTCTTCAACTTTCGAAAGCACCATAGTTGGCGGATAGACACCTTGATATTTGTACTTCATCTTGCTTTTTGCTTTAGAAGAAGAAGGAGGCTTCGTAGCAGTCATCAAAAGAAACTGGAACACTGAGCACTCTTGACTTGACGATCTCTGAGAGTAGACTGTAATCCTTTTAGCCAAAACAAACACCAATTGTTAGGAAACATGGGTAAGCACGAAATGAGCACAAGGGTGAACATTCATGAAGCGGATGGCGAGGCACACAAAACGATGCACGAATGTGGAAAAACGAGGCTCAGGAATGCACTGGTCAAAATTGAAGTTCGTTTGGAAGAGATTGGAAAAAGTCAGAAAAAAAGTGTAAGGGCGCTAAAATTCAGCGCCCTTACATTCTGAGAAAATTGCTTTTGGTGTAAGGGCGCTAAATTTTAGCGCCCTTACACTTTCCAGTGTTAGGCAGTTTCGAGGTATCTTCAAAATGTCATAGCGCGGAAATTTAGCGCTTTTGCAATTCTGGCAATTCTTGAAGATGTAAATGCAGGAAGGAACGGCGAAGGCGCTTTGATAGATGCAATGTTTGTAGAATGAAAGCTTTCAAAATCATCTCCATACTATCACATTCGCATTCAAAGGTGTTAGGAATTCTTTTTCACAATGGCGAATCTTTTCAAGTTTTACCAAAACGAATGAAGAACTTCTGAGATAGATATCTTAACACAATCACATCGGGTAGATAGAAGTTCCCAAGGGAAATTGCGTACAGAGGAGAAAGGTAGAAAGAAACGTGTATGGAGAATAAGAATGGGACGCGTAGGGAAACAAAGAAACGCGATTGCAGAACAATACGTGTTTGGAGAAAACAAAGAAAGGAATGCGTAGGGTTAGCAAAGGCTCACCAATGTTCTTGCAATGAAAGCAAACAATGAAAGGCAAACGCGAAGGAAAAGAAGGACGCATCCAAAACAATGAAGGAGGATCCCATTGCGTAAAGAGAAGAAAAACGCGATTGGAGAACAACAAAAACGAGTGTAATGAAAAACGTGAAAGTAAGAAACAAAAACGCGTATGTTAATAATGAACATATACAAATGAAAAGACAAAGCTAAAAGGAAAACCTTACCAGGGCAAAACGCGAATCTTGCTGAAGAAGCGAATGGCGAAAATCCTCAAAACGCGAATTTGCAGTTGAAGAGCAAACGCACAACAAGAGGAGAGGAAAAAATGAAATAAAATAAAAACAACCAAAGTGGCGAATTCATCCACTTAGATGAAAATGAAAATTGAAAACCTAACTCAAGTCGTGCAATAAATTTAGGCACGAAAAGTGGCACGATTGACAAAAAACGCGAAAACGTGAAGAAACGTGCCAGAGGCATGAAAAAAAAAAGTTAAGTGTCGAAAGAAAATGTAATGGCGCTAAAATTTAGCGCCCTTACATTTTTTTGGAAATTCATCATGTAGGGGCTAAATTTTAGCCTTACATTTTTGAATTTCATCGATGGGGCTAAATTTTAGCTTTACATTTCCCACTTAGTCAAATTTTTGGAATTTCCCAGGAGCGCGACTTTTTCGCTACTGCATCTTCGCAATTTGCAAAGTATGAACAGGAAACGTCGCGAAAGATCTCGTCAAGGTCTTGCGAGGCGAACAAGGGGGAATGCTCGAATTGACTATTCGAGACTTGGGAACGCATTTCGAGGTGGCTTGAAAATCACTCCGTTATGCGTACTTGAACTTCACGAATCCTAGGAAACGGACAAGTTTCGTAGGGGGGTTATCCGTGGAACGAGCGCTGCTAGATTCCGTGATAACAACTCGGATGACTACGTTTGATATCTCGTCGGATAAGCAGACTAGTCGAGAACAGATTGACTGTATTCGCTACCAGAAATACCAGAATTTACCCCCCCTTTAAGATGGGGGCCCTCAGGCTATAGTTGCGCTTTCGCCTGAAAAAGACAAATTTCTCATATCTGAAACTTTGGGAATTTCAACTTCTATCGCTGATTGCCGGAGCTGTGGATCTCAGAAAGCTTTGCTGGATAGCTCATCGGATAGCCAGACCAATTCTGAAGAAATTGACTGTATGCTTGAGCACTTTCCACAAAATCTTGACCTTCAAAAAGTTGGGCGCCCCTGGGCTATAGTTGCGCTTTTCTGCTTTTCTCTGAGAAATCTTCATAATTTAACCACTGAAAACTCTGTCTTGCTCACTGAAATGACCGTGTGCAACGTGAAATGCTGTCGTGAAACGCTCCTCCATCATGAAAAGCTCCATTCCGAGTCTCTGCTTCAGGCTCTGATCAATAAAACTGACTTTGACTGACAAAATATTGACAAAAACTCCATGCTTGATATTGCCTAAAAACTGTATTTTACATCATTTTAGCAAGGTTTAGACTCTTTTATGCAAAATGCCTTGATGAAGCAAAAAATTTGGTTTTGGGTACAACAAACACAAACTTGTAAACATCACAAACATAATTGCAGTCACCTCTATCTATCAAAGCGAATAATTTATAAGGACATATAATCTAATGAACAAGCATTAGGTACACAGTTACAAGAAAACTAGAAAATGTGCTTTTTATTGTTTCCCAAGTCATATTGACATTATGGCCTTCACCATTGAAACTAATTAGATATCTATGAAGTCTACAAATCAAGAAGAGATGAGCTACTATCATAAGATTTTAGGTGGGCATATTTATGATGTGGGGATATTTAGTTAAAACTTGTGCTTCCTTGCGACTTGTAAATTAAAAAATATCAATATTAATACTTTCTACAATAGTTCTTGTAAATATTAGCACGATGGCTCCCAGCTATCAAATAAGGAGTGTGGGGCCAACCTTACATTTTAAGTTTATGATGAGGACTGAGTAACTACTTTAGCAATAGGGTCTCTTAGTTCACTATTTTACAAATTGCTTATGAATTAATGCCTGCTTTCAGGAACATCCATCTCACCTTGGATTGTCACTCTAGAGGCCTTAGAACCATTTGCTTGTGAAGCTCATGTACAGGTAATCTAGGTATTCATTTTCTTTAAATCTTTGAGCAATAGTAATTATTTTCTGTTTGTTTCATTCAAACAATTTAGATTTTCTGTTGTTGCCTTGTGATCAATTGTTTGCCATGAAATCACTTCTTGCTTGATTATGGAGTCCATGAGAAGGAAAATATGTTTATCAAGTATCTTTCTTTCTTAATGTTAGAAATCTAATAGGTGCTTCCAAGTAGAAAGAAAGATGATGAAGAGAGGAAACTACTAAATACTGTAACAGGGATGAATTGTACATCAAATAAACACGTAAATAGAATCCATAGATCTTCCAAACTAGTTGAGGTCTAAAGTTCTAAAGTTTGATTGAATTTTGTTTTAAAATTTTATTTTATTTTAAGCATTAATGTCAACTAGTGCCTAAAATTGGTCAATGGGATTTTGAAAATTTACAAAGGAAAATAAACATGGGGAATGCAAGCACAACTTCAGAAAAAGAAACCCTATAATACTTCAGTAAGCAAGGGGAAGAGAGAGAGATCTAACATAATTCATCTTCTTTAGAGTGTTTTCAATCTCGCTCAATACAGACCGCGCTCAAGATTTCATCTTCTTTTGAATTTCTATCAGACTCAGTTGTCAAGGTGATTAATGTAATGACAAATAATTTATAGGCAACTTCTCCAAATTGCACTGTAGCAAATGAATAGTCAAAGCAACTGGAAAATAATTGCATAGAAATTGGAACAATGCATAAATTTCCAACATTCACTATCTCTTCAATGTGTTCACTTTAGCTCAATACAAACCACACTCAAGTTTCTTTCTTTTGACTTTTATTAGATTTTGTTTTCAAAGCAACTAACATTAAAGGTCCAAATTAGAGGCAATATTACAAAATGTATAGTATAGCAAAAGAGTAATCACAATCAACCAAAAAGGTAACGAATAGAAATCGGAATAAACAATTGCCACTTTATTCATATAGCATGGCATACATGCAGAGATAGATTCTCTATAATTTGTACAAGAATGAAAGTAGGGAGAAAACATGGGAGACTTCCCTAAAAGTGTACTTGATTATGACATGAGTTGGGAAGCTCCTCAAAAGTTGTATTGGTTGGACAATGAACAACCACCACCTTTTGTAAGACACAAGTACTAAGCCTGATGATAACTCTTGAGTGAGCTAAGTACATAAGAAATATAATTATATACCATATTGTACCGAAATCCTACAATGTGTGTGTGTGAGATTTCATCCCTATGCCTAAGCAGGTAGGTAGTGGTTTGCTTCTGCATGTTGCTGGGAGTTAGTATCGGGCAAATATCTTTGCCAAAGGAGGTTAAAAGCTAAAATAATAGCTACAGAATTAGTTATGGAAATATTGAGCTCCGACTAAGATAGTTTATGCAGCTTGAGATGATAACAACGATCACATCAAACATGGCAAGCTAAAATGAGAGATCAAAACACAAATTGTTAGGGCCTATTGCTTGTAGGATTGTTTATGTACCATATTAGATGGGCTCACTTTTTGATGTTGTGAAACAGATACTTATCCAACTGAAGTCAAACATTACCAGGAATTCGGAAAGAGCAAGGTGTTTAATGACAGTCATAAAGTTTCTTAAATCTAGCCTGAGTTTGGATATTCTCCTGAATTTGGCCAGTCATAATGATTCATATTTTGCACACAAGAAGAAGCTTTCTCTGCTTATATTGGTAGTCATATATGGAATTGGAAGATAAATTAAGATCTTGGAATGTACCAAGGGTGAAAGACATGATAGGATGCAAAAGGTGATTTCTCCATAGGGATATTTGTCACTTGGATGCAGCCACGTTGAAGGATATGTAGGTAGATACCTA
The DNA here is from genome assembly GCA_007258455.2 of Sequoia sempervirens. Lineage (NCBI taxonomy): Eukaryota > Viridiplantae > Streptophyta > Pinopsida > Cupressales > Cupressaceae > Sequoia > Sequoia sempervirens. Next base: position 19,337 of record VDFB02005750.1, on the reverse strand, counting down.
TTTTTTTTGCTAATAGAATCAAGGAGCATGGACTAAGGTACTATTTTCAACTTCATTCTACGAATGAAAAGAAGTGGAGTATGGCGACAGCTAAGTACTTTCACATCAATTGCCAAAGTGACTCTTTAAGGGCAAATCATAACTGAAAATGATATTGAGGGTCAACCCAAATACATACTTGAAGATCAAGCATGCAGCTTTGAGATCATTGATTAACTTGTTCAAAACATGAAACAACCATCTTAGAGAATCAAAAAACAGAAACAAAGACACAATGGTGTTGGCACGTAGTATTGGGAAAGAAATAATGAAGACTATGCTAATTTATTTATTAGAATAATGTAATGTTTCTTTAATGGTCATCTTAGTTAGGTTAGATAGTTTCTAATTTTGTCTTCTGTTAACGATTGTTTCATTTAGAAACATCATCTTTGTAAATCTATTCAAGGAGCCTTCATCTCCTTTGTTTAATACATCGAATATTTACCAATATTCTAAATTATATGGTATCAGAGCGGGTTGATGGGATTTCATAAAATTTGGCGAATTTTTTAACAAAAATTCGTAACCTCTTCCTACTTGGAATTTATTTCCAGAAATTTTTGAAGTTTGTGGTTTACCTGGAAAAATTTTCTAGGGGTTTTTCATTTGATTTTTGTGAAGAATTTTTGAGAGGTTATTTTTGAAGCTGATTTTCGAGGGTTAGATTTCTTGAAGGTTTTGAGGTGGATTTGTTCTTTTCATGATTTTTGTGGAAGATTTTGAAGAATTTTTGAGGTTTTTTTTCACCAAAGAATCGCGGATTCGTTTTTCTTAGATCGTGTTTTTTATTTTCAGAAATTTCGTATTTTTTAAGAACAAAAAATCGTGCCTCTTTTTTGTGGAAAATTTTGACCTTTTGCAATGCGGGTTCTTGTTTTATCACATTTTTTTTTTCTGGGTGATATCACGTTTTTTTTCCAGTGCTTTTTTGTGGTTATTCTCCTGCATGATCAAGGGATTTTCTGATCGTGTTTCTTCTATTTGTGGTCAATTTTTTTTCTGGCTCCTGGCATAGCATTGTTGGGCATTTTGTGATGGATTTCGTGGGTTTTGTTGGATGCATTTTTTCTGAAAACCGCATGACCTAATTTTGTGATGGGATTTTTGCATTTTTTGATCGGGATTTTGCAAAAATTGAGTCTCCATTTTGAGCTGCACCTAGGTTTGTGTGACTTGCTTTTGATGGGTTTTTAATATTTTTGTCCCTGAAAATAATTATAATGGGTTTTTTAGTAATTTTTTCTCCTTAAAAAAATTCTGATGGGTTTTTAATATTTTTTTGTCCTTGAAAAATTCGATGGGTTTTTAGTAATTTTTTCTCTTAAATTTTTTGATGGGTTTTACAATTTTTGTCCCTATAAAAAAATTATACTTGGGTTTTGGTTTTTTTGATTTTTTGCTTGAAAAAATCATGGGAGGGTTTATAATTTTTTCCTCATAAATTAAGGGTTTGCTCTTGTATGCTCTAGTTTGGGTTTCCGCAGTACGGGAGGGCTCTCTGGTTTCTGGAAAGGTTTTACCATTTTTCCTTAAAAACGATGTTTTATATATTGATCAGTGTCTCGGATTTTGTGCTCGCTACCTGTTTGGTTTTTTAGTTTTGTCCTCAAAAATCGTGATTTTTTGCAATCTGTTTTGGGGTGTCGTGCTCATCTTCAAAAGTTTGGAGGGTTTGCCGATTTTCCTCAAAATCGTGGTTTCAGTTTGTGCAGTTGTTTTCGGTGTCTCTGGCTATAGGGAGGGACAACTTTGTTACCCAACATCAAGTTGGACATTTTGTGATCATTTTTGTTCTTTTCTAGAAGTTCTGTAGTTTCTAGGAGGGTTGGTGGCAGACTCATCTCAAGTGGCAGAGTTAGTGGTAGGCTTTTGTCTCGTATGGCAGAACGTTTTGAGAAGGGGAGAGCCTTTTCTGTTTTTTTTCTGGGTAGTTAGAATGATGACCACTAAGGGAGGGTATTAGAATAATGTAATGTTTCTTTAATGGTCATCTTAGTTAGGTTAGATAGTTTCTAATTTCGTCTTCTATTAACGATTGTTTCATTTAGAAACATCGTCTTTGTAATTCTATTTAAGGAGCCTTCGTCTCCTTTGTTTAATACATCAAATATTTACCAATCTTCTTTGTAATATTATTCTCATTGTAGTGGAAAGACAAATAATGACTATTAGAAGACAAGCCTTCTATTGTAAGGTTTGAATTGATTGCAAAGTGAGCCCCAATAGATGAAAACCTCAATTTTTTTGTCATACCAAGCCAATGAAAGTAGTGTCAAGAAGATTGTTTGCATGCCTCATGAAGATACAAATAACCCTTCTTTGTTCAGGGGATAAAATTGCCTCCTTGAAAGCCTATTTCAAAAATTTACAACTTTGGATGGTATGTTGCTTTGTTTCAGCTAGAAGCGATGTGTGATATTGACACCAAGTGAGGACTTAATGGTTTGTATGAACTACATTGATCATAATTTATGTGGGCTAGCATGGTTCAACTCCATCTTAAAGTACACCTCCTCATTGCAAATCCAAGCTTCCAATTTGTCATCATTGAGTGCTGTCCAAATGGGGAAGGATATCTTGGTGTCTAACTTGAGATTAGATTGAGCAATGTTGTTGTTTACATAGGAGATTTTGAAGCATACTTCTCATTCTTTACATAAGTTTCAGCTGCAATTGTTTTCCTTAGTTGTTGGTCCTAGTTCAAGAATGGGTACAGGTTTGGGGTTTGGGTATGCTAGTACAACATTTTTTTCCCAGTTATGGGTACGGGTTCATAAATATATATTTATATATATTAAAAATTATAAAAACAATAAAACTCATAATTGCAATAAGCAAAGTATTTAAATACCTCATAACTTGCAATAAAGAAAATACTCAAATTCATAATTCAATGATATGTTAAGACTCAAAATTCAATACAAAATGAAAATTACAACCAATATTAAATAATCTTCACATTGCTCTTCATTGAGAGCATCAAAGTCAACATTTGGCTCAATTTCATTTGAACCACAATTAGCTGCAATGTCACTCCCACTAGCCATGTCATACATAGAGGCTTCCTCACTTGTAGAGACTTTGGCAAGCTGTGGAATAGTAGCATCCAAGTCTATGCACTTAGGAGTTAGATCCCAATTCTTTGTCACCCCTCACTGTAATCAAGTTTCTTATCTAACATGAGATGCAAGTTGGAGTGCACAAAGACCAAATCCTCAACTTTTTTGGCACCCAATTGGTTGCTCTTAACTAAGTGGATAAAGGGGTATATACTCCAATTTTGTTCAATTGAAGAACTTGCAACCTATTGAATTTGCTACAACATTTACAATTGTAAAACATAAATTATAATATATAGCAGTGAAGAAAAATGAGGATTTATACATTCTTGATATAGAACTTTTATTACAAGAGGTTGCAAGTAAATAGAGCCTTGGCCATGTAGGTACAACCTTTCATGAGAATTTTCATGTACTTGTCTTGAAGAGTGCAAACATCATGATTATTTGAAAATATGAAGTGGCCAAACTCAATCGAGACAACACTCTGCATATGTGCATTTGGGAATATTCTTTTGAATGCAATCTTGTATTGAGTACTAACCTCTTCATCTCTACATGGTGCCACCCTCCTCGGAAAGGAAATTATTTCTTTGTTATAATACTTTGGGGACAAAGCAAATGCTAGGAGATGCAAGGGTGTGGTCATCTTGTTCCAACGATCAACAATAGTCTTTTGCATTTTTTTTAAAAATGCTTTTGTGCAGTCATGCTCCTTGGCTTCTATTATGGTCCTTATTTTTCAACCATGGAGTCCATGCCATCATACATACCTAAACATGGTCGATATGTATCGATATACCTAATCATACTCACGATAGGCTCAATGAAACTCAAAACATATTCCACATGAGCCCACTACTCCTCATCTAAGATCAATGCTATAACATTTTGGGTTCTCTTTGTCTATGATTGCCTCCATACACTCTAAAGATTGTTGATGTCCATAGTGCTCAATGCCTCTTGCACCTTCATAAGCCGTCTCAAGTTGGTTGTGTGGGTTGTGAATTGAGTCTTGACAACCTATCATGGTGTAAAAGCTAAAACAAATTTAAAATTCAAAAAGTACATGACATAACAAATTTGAAATTAATAAATAACTAAAAAATAAAATTATTTCAACAACTCCAAGTTGGAGAAGGTCTTGAAGATGGCTTTTGACATTTGACGATTTTTCACAAACATTTGAATCTCCTCAACTGTCATGTAGATTTTTTTGACCCAATCGATCTTTGTGCCAATCTTTTGCAATGTCAAGTTGAGAGAGTGGATGACACATGTTCAAAAAAATGCCCATAGGAATTGTCCACTATTGGATCAACAACCTTACAATTTTTAGTGTTGTTTGTTATGACTTGGACAATTTTTTTAGGGCCCACCATCTCCATGGATTGTATGAGGATATTGGTAATGAAGGTTGCATCCTTCACTTGCCCTTGTGATGGAGGAAGGGTCTCACACACAAGCCATCTCATACAAACATCTAACAAAAACAAAAATTAATGTGCAAAAATCTGCAACAAGATTAGAGCTCTTATATTCAACTTCTTCAGCATAGTTTTTCCAAACATTAGAAATGCATACAAAACCCTCTGAAAATATGATTACAACAAATAACTCAGTCTCATGGATTGATGTACAGCAATATAAATGAGTCTCAAACTGATCTATGACTGGAAATTAACAAACTACATCAAAAACAACTCTTCCACTTCACATACAAACTCAACCCACAACCTGTAGTAGCAATCTTCAACCAACAGTTGTTCTTGTCTTGCACAATGATCTCAAAACTTCAAATTGCTGTCTTCAAACCCTCATACCTGCAACAAAATATCTTCCAACAGCCCTTGGAGAAAAAACTACGCCCGTCTCCTTCCACTTCCCTTTCTGGGCTGCAAAAATGAATCCCTTCCCTCTTGTCATGCCTTCCTCTTTGCCTTTTTCAACCAAAATGTAACTCCCAAGAAAAGTAACACCTCCAACTTGGAAAAACTCTCCAAAATCAAGAAATAAAATATTAAATATGCATTTACAAGCTCCAAAACACTCCCACGAAAGATTAGGCCAAGAAAAGCAGCCACCTCCTCACAAATAGGAGCCAAACTTAGCAAAATCAATAGTTACACAACTTGGGTGACCAAATCTTCCATGCTATAGTTAAGGGACTAGTCGTCCCCACTTGTATTTCCCCAAAAATCCATGCCCAAAATGTCTTTTTGCCTTTTTGAACTTAAAAAAAATCAAAATTTGCCTCCTAAACTATCTTGAACACCACAATTTTTGCAACAAAATGATAAGGCCAATTATTTTAATTCCATATTTTGGCCTTAATGTCACATTTATTTCTCACACAAAAACTATTAAAATCAAATTAAAATCAAAATTTAAATGACCTTTTTTTTTTGGTTGATGCTGAGCACACTTTTACCTAGGATGCTCCTGCATCACCTTGACAATCAATTGCCTTCAAAAACATCCCTTTAGGGGATACCATAGTGATATTAATTTGTGGTATTTTTTTAATCCTTCCATGCATCAGAAATGAGGGACACTCTTGTTTTAGGTCATGTATCCTCGATTGATCTCAATGTTGCCTCTATAGAAGTTTTTCCTTGGCCAATAAGGCGGTGCACACCTTTCATACCTATTAGTGCATTGGCAATTAGTAATTGGTGTCATAATACCCTGGCAATATGGTGATCTAACAAGTTTGAAAGAAAGCCTATTGCTATAGCAATGACCAAAGCTCTCATCCACAACCTTCCTTGCCTCATTTTTGAATTCCTTTTCCAATGGATCTCTTTTATGGAAAAGAAAATGGCTATTCTCTTCTCAAGAGGATGGTGGTGGTATGAAAGGATATCGGCTAGTTGTGTTAAACCACTAGGAGGTTTTTGGGATCCTTTATTGGAAGGGGATGCACTCTTTTCTTTGTTCTTTTACTTACCATGATAGTGTCCTCTTGTTCTTTGACATATTGTCATGTCCCCTTCTCAGTGACATCTCTCGGAGCACAGAATTAGCCTATCATACGACCCTCGTAGGCTGATAGTTTGGATAGAGGGTCATTTCGGAGCTTGGCTCAGCTTCAGTTGGCAGTTCTTGATCAGTTGGCTTTCGTTCGGGCTCATTCGGACACTTCTTGCAGAAGTTGCTATTTTTAGCAGTATGGATTTGGCAGTGTTCAGAATCACTTTAGTGTTCGTCAGCTTTAGACAAATTAGGCATCAGATGATTAATGAGAGAGATATTAATATTTAATTGTATTAATTAAATATTAATTAATTGGAGATTATAATATAAAGTTATAATATTTAATTATAACTTAAGTGATTTTGTTTGAGGGGGTCGCCATCATCAGAGAGGGGCCAATTTGGCAATTAAATGTATAATAAATATTTGGCTGGAGACTATTGAAAGTAATTAAATAAAAAGTGTGAATATTTTAATGATTCCCTATTTTGGTGGAAATCGCACTTTTGAGGGTATAAGCCATTTTGCCTTGGATTTCGAGCCATTATGTGATTATTGATTTTGGAAATTGATCAAGTTTGGTCTGAGCAAGAAGCTTTAGGGTTTCAGTCTCGAATTCCTTGGGGAACGAGCCATCTCCATTGGAAGCAGTTCAGAGGGTGTGAAATAACACCTGATTTATTGCCAGCAGAGGAATTTCTTCATTCAGAAGAAGTAACAGAGCATCAAGATAATAAATCATTCAGAGAGTTTTTGATTTGCAAATTCATCCAGTGGGATTATTTAGCTGAGGCGCCTATATCTTTACACTTGGAGATCAACAAAAGGGAGCCGTATTTCTTATTCATTTATTTATGCTGTATACTGGCCATACTTTTCTGTATTCTGGCCGTACTATTCAAGGGGAGCCGTACCTCGTCTTCAGGGCAAAGCGCCTACATCTTTGGCAGTCTAAATCCATATTCAAGGGCGCATATTCTTTTAGCAGTGGATTCTTCCTTCTGGCACAAGGGAAATTGACTAATTATCTCAGCCGTACCAGCATCAGCAGATCATTTATTGCAGTCATATTGCCAGGTTCTTTAATAAAATTTCATTGTTTTTTTGCTTGCATGCAACTGGATCCTATTTGTATTCATCTCAGAAGAATAAATAATAGACTGTCTTCAGTATTTACACTAAATACTATTGTTATTGGAGTAGATTTATTTTTATTGAATTTATTTTCAATTCTTGCAAAAATCGCAATTTACCCTTATTGCACAAAAACCCAAAAAAATCAAAAATTGCAAAAACAAACAAAAACTCAGTTAGATTCAGAAACAGGGGAAACAAGGGGTTTCTACACATATCCCATTATTTGTTCCTTTGGAAAGTCTTTTTTGTTTGGCCTTGGGTAGACCCTTATTTCTAAGTTCGTTATAGCGTATAGGTGAGCATTCACTCACTATTTTAGCTTTTATACTCATTGCCACATTGGTTGCAATGTTGACAATAACTCCACCACTGAGAAGTTGTTCAATCATGGTTGTATGTTTCCAAAGAGGTGACATCATGTCAATTTAAATCCACTCTCCACATGTGGGCCAATTGAACTAGAAGTCTAGAACTACCAACCATTTTGTATGAATAACAAAACAATTTTTCTTTATAAGTTTGATGTTAACTTAAAATAAACAAAATAATTTGGCATTATAATTCCCATATTACATATAAAAGGTTTAGGAAAATCTCAAAACATTTCTAAGAGGAAAAAAACTTGAAAAATCTTGAAAAAATTACAAGATTCACCCACCATTAATAGATAAATTTTCCTTGTGCAGCTTTTTCTCTCATATTGGTGTAGGTATTTCTCTCTGTTAGTTTTAGTATCAGAAATGAAATAAGCAGAAATACAACAACACATGAACAATAAACACAACAGTTTACCTTGGGAAAACCCTCTTACTCAAGGGAGAAAAAACCTAGCAAAATATATCTCCAATATATTGAATGAATAAGAGCAGAAATCTGCTTACAAGTCTGGCCTTACTCAAGGCTGAATTAATACAATGAATAATAGCATCACTCCTTGATGCTAAGTACAAATAAATATGCTTCCTCTTGAAGTCTGATATACTGCAAATGGAATGGCGAACTTCTGCTGGACGTGAGAATGAAGTGATTGAATTGATGTGGAAATAAATAATCACCACCTTACATATATACCAATCTAGGCGACTTTTCATCTAGGTCGGCTCCCTTAGAAGAAAAAGTATAAAATAATAATTGCAATATGTAGGCCAACCTACCTTTAATTAAGGAGAAAATATCTCCTAAAGCTACCAAACACTAATACTCCCTCTTAGCTAGGGAAATATTTTCCAGATATCTACGTCATGGAGTCTCTCAACATGACACCCACAATGGCTACACTCAATTGTGGAAAGCTCAAAGGTTCATCATGGAGTCTCTCAATGTGATGTCGTCATGGAGTCTCTCAACATGAAGTCCACCATGGCTACTCCCATGTGTGGAAAGAAACACAAGTACAAGGGTACATCATGGTGTCTCTCAATGTGATGTCGTCATAGAGTCTCTCAACATGATGTCTCATCTTAGTCTCAGAGATAAACAAGGGCTCGCACCTCATATTTCTCCGTCTTAGAGAAATATACACTACAAGGGCTTTCACCTCATATTTTTCCGCCTCAGAGAAATATACACTACAAGGGCTTTCACCTCATATTTCTTCGTCTAAGAGAAATATACACTATAAGGGCTTTCACCTCATACTTTTCCGTCTGTAATGTCCCCTTCTAGTTGACATCTCTCAGTTTATGAGATTAGCCTATTATGTGACCCTCGTAGGCTGATAGGGTGGATAGAGGGTCTTGTTGAGGCTTGGCTTGGCTTCAATCATCCGAATCTTTCAGTTTGGCTTTTGTTCGGGGTCGTTCGGACATTGTTTGCTTGACTTACTATTTTTAGTAAGTGGAGACACTCAGCAGAGCACCCCTGCTATTTTTAGCAGTATGGTCTGGTCATATGCAGATTCAGTCACTTTTCATCTGGCTTCAGACGGTTCTTTAATAGGACTTGCTTTGAGAGAAATATTAATATTTATTGCCAAAATAAATATTAATTAAATTGAAGCTTATATTATAAAGTTATAATATAATTTAATATTATAACTTAAGTGACTTTATGGAAGGGGTCGACCATCATAAAGAAGGGGCCACTTTTCAATTATTATTTATAATTAAAAGTGTGTCCAAACTATGGGAAATTTAAAAGAAGAATTTAAAGTTTATTTAAATGATGCTTTTCTTGAGGAAGTCGACCTAAGTGAGAAATTATAAGTTTTCCTTTGAGAGAGAATTGATCATTATGTTATGAAATCAATTTTAGCCAATTTCTTCTTCAAAGAACGAAGCCAAAGGTTTCAGTTTTCGTTTGCATTGGAGAACGAGCCATCTTCAGTGTTAGCAGTTCAGAGGCTGTGAAATATTAGCTGATTTATTGCCTGCAGTTGAGAGCTTCATCCAGAAGTTCTATTTGTGCTTAAAGGTGAAGATTTTTATTTAGGGTTTGAAGATTATTGAAAGTTTATCAAGTGCAGACCCGAAGATTCATCATTGGCAGCCATTTACAATCAGATTTCAAGCTTTGTGTTGGCTGCTACAGTGACGCGTGAACAATACCCGCGCTATAGTAAAAACTCTACAGTAAAAATGCTACAGTAATTTGCTACAGTGATGTGCTTGTTTCAGACCTGCAATGATAGAGTCTGCAACAATTTCGAGATTGGGAAATGACTTCCTGAGGTTGGCCGTACAAATTCTTCATCAATCTGGAGCGGCTGCAATCAGTAAATCAGGTTTTAAAATAATGCAATCAGCTTTGCTTTTTTTGTCTGCATGTTAGAGTTTCAATATTGTAATCTTTGAGAAAGAATAATATAACTATTTTCTATCGATTCAAGGATCTGTATGCGTTAGATTTTACCTTATTGTAGATTTTAGAAGCATTCCTTTCAAAATCGCATTATGTTCTTTTTATGCAAAAACCTCAAAAAAATCAAAAACCTTCAAAACACAAAAAAACAATCAGATTAAGTATCAGGGTTGAAGTTGAGCCAATTAAGGTTCTTCACACCGTCTCAGAGAAATATACACTATCACAAGTCTTCATGATGATGTGACTCCCTCGGAAGCTCCAAGTACTTGCATCAACCTCCTGACCTCCTCGTCCAAGGTTGCCTCTGTTGGTTTGTCAAACTCCCTTTGAATGTTATTTCCTCTTCTTCGAAGAAACTAATCACAATGACAATCTGTATAGGTTTTTCCTCTTCAAGAGATGTCTATAGTGAAGTTATGTGCCACCAACTTAGTCCCATGGCTGCAAGCTATGTCTCTGTTATCACGGAATCTAGCAGCTCTCGTTCCACAGATAACCCCCCTACGAAACTTGTCCATTTCCTAGGATTCATGAAGTTCAAGTACGCATAACGAAGTGATTTTCAAGTCACCTCGAAATGCGTTCCTAATCCTCGAATACTCAATTCGAGTATTGCCCCATGTTCGCCTCGCGAAGACCTTCGAAACGAGATCTTTCGCGAAGTTTTACTGTTCATACTTAGTGAATTACTAAAAATGCAGTGGCACTCAAAAAGTGCACTCCTGCCCTGAAGCCAAAATTGGCTAAGTCTGGAAAATGCAAGGGCACTAAAATTTAGCGCCCCTGCATACAGTGAAATTTCCAAAAATGCAATAGCGCTAAATTTTAGCGCCATTACACTTTTCTTCGCCACTTAAACTTTTTCATGGCTTTGACACGTTTCTTCATGTTTTCGTGTTTTTCGTCAATCGTGCCACTTTTCGTGCCTAAATTTATTGCTCGACTTGAGTTAGGTTTTTGATTTTCCTTTTCACTTGAGGGTCTTTTAATTCGCCATTTTTCATTATTATGAGTTTTGTTCTTTTCTTCCTCTTGCTGGGCGAAGTGCTTCTCAATTGTAAAAAACGTTTTTGAGGGTTTTGCATTCTTCTCTAGCAATCTTCGCGTTTTGGTTCAGGTAGGTCATTTGCTTTGTCTTCTTCTTTCATTTTGTATATGTTCTATGTTCTTCATGTGAGATTTTAGCTCTATATTTGTTTTACCCTATGTGCATTCCTTCTCTCCATTCGCGTTTTTATTCCTACACGTTTTTGTTTTCTGTTTTCATCCTCCCACGCGTTTGTCTTCTTTTCATCCGCGTTTTTCTCCATTTTGCATATCTCTCTCTTTGCGTGTTCTTCATTCGCGCCTTTCATCTTATCTTTACACAATGCAAATTCTTGCGTTTTGTTTTCCTTCGCATACTCCATCTTGCCTTTCTTTCTAATGTGTTGGTAATCCTCATGTCGCCTTCTTCATTCGCTTTGTTGCAAACATTGAAAAGATCTATCACTTGGAAAGAAAGAAAGTTTAGCTTTTGAATGCGAAAATAATGATGGTGCGAATTGCAACTCTATCCAAAGACAAACCAAATTGTCTTCAAAGCTTTCATGATTCAAACAATTGCATTTGTCAAGCACGAGCGCCGTCGCCATACATCCCTACATCTGCATTTCAAAAATTGCTAAAAGTTGCTGAAGCGCTAAAAATTAGCGCCATGACATGTTGCAATACATGTTATTTTTCCTAACACTGAAAGATGTAAGGGCACTAAAATTTAGCGCCCTTGCATCAAAAGTGGATTTCCAGAGATGTAAGGGCGCTGAATTTTAGCGCCCTTACACTTTTTCCAAGTTTTTGCCAATCCTTTCTGAATGAGCTTCATTTTTGACCAGTGCACTCCTAAGCCTCGTTTTTCCGCCTTTGTGCATCGTTTTGCGTGCCTCATCATCCGCTCCATGCTTTCCCATCCTTGTGCTCATTTCGCACTTTCCCATGTTTCCTAACAATTGATGTTTGTTCTGGCTAAACGGATTGTAGTCTATTTTCAAAGATCGTCAAGTCAAGCGTGATCAGAGTTCCAGTTCTTTTTGATGACTGCTACGAAGCCTCCTTCTTTGAAAGCAAAAGGCAAGATGAAGTACAAATATCAAGGTGTCTATCCGCCGACTGTAGTGCTCTCAAAAGTCGAAGAGATAAAAGACACGGAGGTTGGCCATCAAGACTTGGTTGACTTTGCAAAGCAAATAGAAACAAAGCCTCTTCCTGATTCAATGAGAGCGATCGTACACAGCAACCTCCATTTGGTGGCAATGTTCCCTACAGCTGCGCACAATACCGAGTTTGTTCTTCAAGTAGCATCTCATTACATTAGAGAAAGTCGGAGTGTGATCGATTCTTCCAGTCACGAGATTCTGAGACTCGACCCTGATTTCTTTGATATTGTCTTCAAGGTCCCTCATATGGAGAAATATATTGATATTTCTATATCAAAAGCATAGATCTTTGATGCTGATCCTAATAAAGCTAAACAGTTGATAAACACTCAATGGTTAAAGAAGCCTAGATCATCTGTTTCCAGATGGCCGAAAGGACTCCTAAGAAGTGACTTCAAAGATGACATCAAGGATATGATCACGTTTCTAAGCAGGGTGAAAGGCTTGCCAAAATCGTCCACTTTTCACGATTGGATGTATGAATACATTAGGATCATAAGAAGGCAGAAGGTGCATATTGACTGGGGCAAACAAATCAGTGATGAAATGCACGAGCAGTTGATCAATGCTCCTTCTACATTGAAGTTCTACATGACTTCTTACCTGGTGTACGCAGCAGCTGTAATGAGACAATTCCCAGGTATATCTACAAAAGGGAATCGGATGATGGTGCCTGTGTACAGATATTTCTATCAATTGGAGCTGAAGGAAAGCTTTCATCATTTCAGACGGGTCACCGATGCTTTCTTTGCGCCTTTACTCTTCAATTTTGATCCAGCTTTGGAAAGAAGAAGAGTATCTGATGAGGCTTATAAGGTGGTAAGTAAAGTTGGATGCATTTTTCTCCAATTCCCAACGTTTACTTACTTGAGAGTAGGCTGCTACACCGGTTGTCCCCTACATGCTACCCGTTATCCTTCGGATAAGTGGGTTCTCATGGAAACATGCAGACAGTTGATGTCAGTGCAAAAAGAACGAAGAAGCAACCACAAGCGTGGGTTCAAGTTCCCACTGACCATCGGCCGATATACTATCTGTTGTACCCAAACCAAATTTTTTTTTGCTTCATCAAGGCATTTTGCATAAATTAGTCTAAACCTTGCTAAAATGATGTAAAATACAGTTTTGGGCAATATCAAGCATGGAGTTTTTGTCAATAGTTTGTCAGTCAAAGTCAGTTATATTGAACAGAACCTAAAGCAGAGACTCAGAATGGAGCTTTTCACGATGGAGGAGCGTCTCACGACAGCATTTCAAGTTGCACACGGTCATTTCAGTGATCAAAACAGAGTTTTTAATGGTCAAATATGAAGATTTTTCAAAGGAAAAGTCAGAAAGTGCAAGTATAGCTCAGGGGCGCCCAACTTGTTGAAGGTTAAGATCTTGTCTAAAATGTTCAAGCATCCAGTCAATCTCTTTAGAATTAGTCTGGCTATCCGTCGAGCTATCCAGCGAAGCATTCCGAGACTCACAGCTCCGGCAATCAGCGACAGAAGTTGAAATCCCCAAATTTCAAGATGCGAGAAATTTGTCCTTTTCAGGCAAAAGCGCGCCTCTAGCCTGAGGGCGCCCATCTTAAAGAGGGGGTAAATCTTGGCATTTTCAATGGTGGATACAGTCAATTTGTTCTCGACTAGTCTGCTTATCCGACGAGATATCAAACGTAGTCATCCGAATTTCAGAACTCCGGCGGCAGTCGTCTGAAGATCAGCTTAAAATGGAGTTTTCACGTTTCTGAGCTTCTCCGTTTGTTCCCAGTGCAAGTACAGGCCAGGGGCGCTGGTTTAAAGGAGCCTTAAGATGACAAAATTTTGAGATGAAGTCTTCCTGACATCAGTAATACTCTAGCCTAGCTTCGCAACGCACCATTCTGCTTGTCAATCCGACATTCCAGGTGGTCGTGGCAGAGATTCTACCAAGCACGTAATTTCACGGGCGAAACAACAAATGATTTTCAGTGTATTTTCATAGCCCAGAGGCGCCTAGCCTTTAGGCCTGTCAGATGAGCTCGTTCGCGTTCGAAGTCTTCACGGCTATTGAGCGTAATCATTTTATCTATTCAACGAGCTTAGCCGTCAGCCTTCAGGATTTGGCAGTCGCTCGTATGTACAAGGTCTTTAGTGTAATACTGCAAAGTGAGGATATCCGGAAAATGGCCAAGTCTGGAGCGGTAATTTTAAATAAAATACGCACTGGAGTTTTTGAGGTCTTAGAAGCATTTTCTTGCCTCGTCATCTCCAGAGACTTCTCTTGGGGGCCCTTCTGGCTGTCCGTTAAAACAAATAGTGCCTGAATCGGGTCATCCCAGCTCCAGATATCAGCCGTCAAAGTAGGGTATTTTGATGACGTTTGACTTTCGTCAAAATGACAAAAGTGCAACCATGAGCCAGGGGCGCTTTTCTTTTCGAGGCCCTTAACACAACTTTTAATTCTCGTGTGAACAATCATCGGATGCGGAATATTTCCAGTCATGCAGTGAGCTTCGTCTCGTATCAGCAGGGTTCACCGTTCACCGTCAGCAGCCGTTTGAAGCGTCAGATGGCAGTTTAGGGAAATGGCTAAGTCTGAAACCCGTAAAGCAATTTAATCAGGTGCGCCTAATTTTTCAAGGGGTTAAACGATGGATTTTGCAGTTGTGTCTCCCAGCAGACATTTCTTCCTTGTTCAGTAGGCTTTTCGTTGATTATCTCAGATCAGTCTCAGCATCAACCGGTCATCCGGAAATCAGTGTCGAAGTTGGCCAGTCGTGACAGTGCTGTCAGCTATTAAATAGGGAATTAGTAAAAAACGAAGTATCTTGAGCAAATGGACGCCTATGCTCAAGTGATGACTTTTCGGAATCAGTAAAGTCAAAAGATGAATCTCAGAGCTTCATCCGGGTTGTCAACTGAAGATGGCGATTTTCTATTTTTAGCACCCTTGCTAATTGCATGATAATAAATATTTTATTATTATTTGAGCTTCCAGTCAGTGGCAGTGCAACTGAAGGGCAACCAATCAGAGGACTTCTATTATTGTCAGGGTTTTGAATTCTTGCAGTTATCAAATTGGTGCGAATTTCCTCTTATTTAACATGGCGCCATCCTCATTCACAGAGCTTTCAATTGGAAATTCGATTTCATTAAGAGCAAATTCAATCTTAAGTGGAATTCGTATTTTTCAAAGCAAAGTTTATATTTTTCAAAGGGAATCGAAGTTTATCAATTTTCATAGCAAGCTTCAAGCAATTCGTATTTCTTCAAGAAGAGATAGGCGCGCATATCTTCAAAGCAATTCGCAAATTCTTCAAAGATTCAAGGGCGTATTTCAATTCTCAAAGGCGAAACCTCAAATTCAATACAAATTCGTATTTTCTTCAAGGAGAAATTCGAATTTCTTTCATTAAAAAGGCGCAAATTTCAAGAGGAGCAATTCGTGGTTTTTCCAAACAAGGCGAATTCTTCCAGTTCAGAGGCAAAATCTTCATCAATTTCCAGGGGTGATTTTGCTTAACATATCTTTTTGCAGATTCAAGTTCACAGTTATCAACAGTCTAAAGAAATCTAAGGCGATTTTCACAGAAGAAGGCATCAAAAAAACGTCTTTTTCATCCTTTAATCTTAGATTTCTCACAGAATACAAATTGCATGTTCTTGAAATTGGCGAATTTGGCAAGTCTCAGTATCTGGATCATTCTCATATAATTTCCTCGAGTTAGAAACGTGCGTTTGATTTTTCACGAATTTTTAACTTCAAAACGTTCGTTCTTGAGTTTCTAATTTTCTCAAGTGGAAATCTTTGTACGATCGAGTAGAAGTTGAATTTCGCAAATTTGACTTTCTGGGTTGTCTTAGAATCCTTTTCTAGACAAAACCCATATCTCAGATTTTTCGCTGAAAATAATTCTTCAAAAGGCTATTTTTAAATCTCGCAGGCTATTTTTAGTTTTCCAGAAAAGTTGTCAGAATATAGCCGTGTTCACAGTCAACAGGCGAGTTTTTCAGAGTACAGTACACACAGACTGAATTCAAGATAAATGGGTCTTAATTCGCTGATTTAGATTAGAAATTTGAGATGTTGTATCAAGCCTTGAGAGAATAATGGCATCCGCCGATTCTGGAGCCGCCAAAGATGCCAATTAGTGAAATGCTAGTTTGAGTGTGCAAAGATTGCCAAGATTGTTCAAGTTGCTGACATTCAGATGCTGATGCAGTTGACAGCCTCGTTGAGGGGTTGATTGTTCGAGATCATGGGCAGTAAACTTCAGTTCCTACCTCTTAGGATAGACATTACACACACAAGTTAAACTTGCTATTACCCTTTCAAGTTAACTCGATGTTGTCATCACATGCATATCTATTCTGAGATTCGCCTTTCATACTTGGAGTTTCATTTAGGGTTTTTCGTTAACTGATGGTAGTCTTCCAGTTAACTTGCTTTCAATAAGGACGTGCATGCTCGCACAATTGTCCATTTTTAGATTAGATGTTTCAGTTAAACTAAGGGTAGTTGCCCAGTTGACTGTATAGTTTACTTAATTAGGGTTTGGCGCATGATTTGCATGCATTGCAATAACTGTAGATGACACAAGGTGATTTTAGGGTTCCCTACACCTTTTGATGTCTATAAATAAGAGCTTATGCTCAATGGAATAACTTTTGCTTCGAGAGAGAGAAATATATGCCGTTTCTAGCCTTGCCCCTGCTAATATTGCTCTTCTTTGTATTTGTCTATGTGTTCGCTTATTATGATTAAGTGTTATGCCACATAGGGTTTCATGCAATTGTAATGGTGGATTCTTTTATGTTGTGAATCTTTTTATCATTTCAATCAAGTGTTATGCCACATAGGGTTTCGTGAGATTGTGATGATAAAATCGTTTTGTGAAGTCTTTACTACTTTCAATCAAGTGTTATGCCACATAGGGTTCCATAAGATTGGCGTGGTAAATTCCTCCCATAGTTAGATTTGTTTGAACATATTTACCATTGAGGTCAATTGTTATGCCACATAGGGTTTCAAGAGATTGAGATGATAAATCTGTTTTGTGTATCTTTACCATTGTGATCAATCATTATGCCACATAGGGTTTAGAGAAATTACGGTGATAAATCTTTGTTTTGTGAATCTTTATCAATATAATCGGGTTGCGCTACTATAGGGTTTTTCGTGAGATTATAAAGATAAAGGCTGTTTTGTGAAGTCTTTGCTGTTTCGATCGAGTGTTATGCCACATAGGGTTCCATAAGATTGTCTTAGTGAATTCTTAAATCTGTTGTGCCCAATAAGCTTGTTTAGATTGAGATGATAGTTGTGCCACCTTGCCTTCAAGTAGAGAGTCTAAACTCGTTTATCGTCCGATAGTCAATCCCTGCTCCATTTCCTCATGCTCTGTTTTCTTGAGGAAACTGGATAGATTTAAAGTAGATAGCTTAGTTGTAGTTAACGATCTGCGAAACTAGAAAATCCTTAGCTAACGCTCTGGTTTTCTTAACCTTGCCTCTTCCAGCTGAGAACAAAAGATAGGACTTAGATTACTTTTCTTTTCCACGCATTCCAGCACTACAAGGGAGCTTCCCCTCCTAATTTGAAGAGCACTCATTACTCAGTGTGCATAGCTGTCCGTACAAATCTGCACTCCAGAGGTGTTAGTTTTGGATCAACACTATCTCCAAATATGCTAACCAATTTTTTTTGAAAGTTTACACAACAGAACCAGAGATAGACAACTGGATTAGCGTTAGCACCAAACTGAAATCTGAACTTGGAAATGAAGAAATTACTCAACGTCAAGAATGTGCACTCAAGATCCCACTGAGGGCGAGGTGCTAACATATGACGGAGTGTTAAAACTTGAAATTAAGAACTGATAGGCGGATAACCAGCCATGAAAAACAATTCCACGCTACCACCAAACAGTGGGGGGAAAAGATTACACTAGAAACAATTCATCCGCTGCGGCGGGCATCCACAGAACTGTGGGGATTCACCACTTAGAGTGGGTACAAGAGTTACAATCAATTTAACCACACTGGCAGTATACCATCCAGGGGACTTTAAATGAGAATTTAATCAATTAGTTGCAGCAATAATAATCGGTTAGATTAGTACTACTAATCAGAACCTTACAATTCAAAATGACTGCAAATAAATGAATTACAATGATAGAGAAATGAGATAAGGAGATAAGAATGAATTCTAACAATGTTCTTTGCTTTCCAATGACTGAAAATTGAATTAAAACTGGAAACTGATGAATCTGATGTAAAATCCTGAGTTCTGGAAATTTATAACAGCAAACTGGAAAACAGTAAAATACTCATAACTCACTCATTTCACCTCCGAATTGACTGAAATTTGTTGCAAAGGATTCTCAGAAGATAGGCGACCAAACCAGGAGGAAGAAACAGCAGCAAATCACGTCCATTAATTTTTGGCACAATTCCCAATGCAGCTGAAAAAGTACGGCCTCCTTGAGAAATCGATTTTGCAAGTATAAAATAAATACTTGGAATTAAATTTCAATTCTTTGAGAAAGGTGGCACCTTCAGTCAACAGATGGATGGCCAAAGTACCCAGAACAAAATAAAATTCACTCCAAAAGATATGAACAAAACTTAGCTTCAGCTGTAGCAAAAACCAGGAACTCAAAACTGTAAAAAACTCCAAAATTCATTAATCTTTGATGCTCAATCTGCTAGTCTGATGTTGAGAAGCAGCAATGTATCCAACTAGGTGTTATATTGCAAACACGAAATTGGATGAAAGGCTAGGAGGTAAACATCCTCGAAGCAATATGTCAATCGTCATTTCGACAGCATAACTTTAGCATAATTTTCATGGATGAAATGCTGGAGCAAAAGCCTTCAATAAATAAGAGCTCTCAAACTCTTCAAATGCCTGAGAAGCAGACCAAAAGACACAGGAGACCCTTCAAATTCCAAAAACCATTCAACTTCTCAAGGTGGCGTCCCAAAAGGCCTCAAAGAAAATCACTTTATTCAAATAATATAAAAGTGGCGTCCACTTTCAAGATGAGGAAATATTTGAATAAAGAATAAATAAACTAATGATGAAGGCGTACCCTTCATGGCCCCATTTTAAAAACAACTTAAGTTATCTCCTTAGGCCAAGGTGGGGGTCAACA
>VDFB02005748.1:0-23113 GCA_007258455.2 Sequoia sempervirens | reverse complement strand
AAAAATATATATAGCGAATATATGAGACTAGTAAGAGCAGATTGAAAAGAGAATTAAAAGCATATTGTAAGATATAAATTTATGCGAAGATATTGCCATGATTATGATGAGTTGTGTGAAAACAATTGGTGCATAGATTAGACCAGATTTCTAAGAGACATTGTGCATAATAGTGACCAGATTTGGAAGGAAGGTTGATATTGGAGTGTGGGTCAGATTTATGAAAAGAGAGACTACATGATTTGAATCAGATTTGAAATTGAATCAAATTTGAAATTGGATCAAATTTGTGATTGGTTATCAGATTTATAAGGAAGTTTGGATCATATTTGTGGGGGTTGAATCCTATCAAATTAAGGTTGGAGCCTCTTGTTGGATTGGAGCTTAGTTTGTGTGTGGAGGTTGGAGCCTCCAATAGGTTGAAGCCTATCAAGTAGAGGTTGGAGCCTCTTGTTGAGTTGGAGCTAAGTTGGGATAGAGATTTGAGACTTTCATCTTGTAGGTTGGAGCATACAAGAAGAAAAATATTAAACTATAATATATATGCAATATTGTTCCATTGTTTTCTCTCGAAAGGGTTTCCACGTAAATTGGTGTTCTCATTGTGTTCTTAATTGCTAGATCTTACTTGAATGTTTTCATTATGATTGATTAAGTTTTGAAAAGTAAAAGATTATTGGATACTTATTCCCCCCTCTTAGTATCACTGTGTGCTCATCAATTGGTATAAGAGCAGGTTCTTTCATGAATAGCCTAACTGCTAGAAGGTAGATCATAAGAGCACGTGTGGGAAAAAGAAAAGGAACTACTAAGAAAAATGTTCATAAACTTGTACCAACAAAACAAAATGAAAATGATGAGGTGGAACATGGAATACACATGGAAATAGAACCAAAGAATGATGTCATAACAAATGAAGATAACCTTGTGAGTAAAAGAGAAGAAGAAATGGCATTAGAAAAGGAGAGATCATCTAAAGAAGTAATGTTCAAATCATCAAGGATGAGAATTTCAAAGAATGGATCAAGAAATATCTCGAGCAATGAATTGAATTCAAAGGAAGACCATGTCAGAAAGCTCAAAGAAGAATCCAACATAGACAAAGGTAAGTATAAAATTTTTGGTTGTGATAAAACTAATTATTGTGTTTTTTAATGTGTGGGTCAAATGTGAAGACAAAAGAAAAGAAGAGAAA
Organism: Sequoia sempervirens; assembly: GCA_007258455.2. NCBI lineage: Eukaryota > Viridiplantae > Streptophyta > Pinopsida > Cupressales > Cupressaceae > Sequoia > Sequoia sempervirens. The sequence goes on along the minus strand of VDFB02005748.1, from coordinate 21,918 downwards.
GATTCAAGAGAAGATATGCTTTCCATGGCGAAAGAAGCAAAAGGTGATAAAGATGAGAAGAATGAGGATAACGAAGAAGTGGATCTTGAGGAAGAATTTTTTTTTGTGTATGATGAGATTCATTCACTTAAAAGAAGAAATGTGTGCTTAGAATAAAAAATTAAAGAAGAAAGTGATTCGAAGGCGAAGGTATCACAAGCCCTTGGAGAAGTGGAAAGGATGATCAAAGATTTAAAAATCAAAATCAAAGAAGAAAAAAGGAATGAGGAAGAAGTAAGAAGTCAATTGAAGATAAAAGAAGAAGATTGTGAGAAGTACAAGTATGAACTTGGTTACTTAAGAAAAAAATTAGAGAAAACAACTACCTAGCAAGACTAGAACCACAAAATTGATAAGAGTATCAAAACCATGGATGATATTATAAATGGGAAAAAGTCATCATCCATAAAGACAAGTCTTGGTCATGATGCAAAGGAAGATCAACCTTCAAATGAGCAACAAAAGAAAGGAAACAAGGAAAAACTAAAAGGCTATACAAATGTTCTAAAAGGCTCAATCAATAATGAGAATAATAGGAGGGGAAACAATGTCCCGCGGAAAACTAATAGAGACAACAAGGAGAAATCCACGAGATCATTTCCTCCAAGACAAGTGTAGAAGAACAAGTCTCAAAATTCATTTTATGGGTATTGCTACTCTTGCAATAATTTTGGTCATAAAGTCGTAGATTGTTGGACACATGCAAGAAATAGAGGTTGGATCAAGAATAGAGGTTATCATGGGTTGCCAAAGAAAAAGGACAACATCATATGTTATAAATGCAACCATTTTGGTCACAAGGAAAGAGATTGTAAAACACAAGTAAGAAAGGACGAATGGAGCAAAGATGATTATGAGTCTTCAAGAAGGTACTATAATTCCTTTGGTCATTTGGTGGATTACAATGATGTGTGCTACAAGTGCAATAACTATGGGAATATGGCATGATTCTGTACAAGTAACTTTGTGAAATACCCTAATCAAAACAAGAATGTGGAAACCATGAGAAAAAGGAAGAATCTATGCTTGTGGAAACTTTGTGAAATACCCTAATCAAAACAAGAATGTGGAAACAAGAGCAAGATAATGATAAAAAGGAAGAATCTATTCTTGTGCCTCGTGCACAAGAGATATCACTAAGTCCTTAAGGAGATTTATGAGTTTATGGGGAGCTAACCATTGCATTATCTTTTAGCTCCATGAAGAAGAAAATTTAAGCTAGATTAGCTAAGGAATATTCCATATGAGCATTTTGTTGTCATTGATAAAAGGGGAATAATTAGTAGAGAAAGAGAATATATGATTGGATAAAAGAAAGAGAGACTAAAAGGTTATTATGTTCTTGGGATGATGAAGGTAAAAGACATAAACACTCTAGCAAAGCATAGTTCAAAACATGTATGACAAAACGGTTGACAAATGATGCATGGTAGCATTTTGAAAGACAAGGTACAATCGGAATAGTGATAATATAGGCATCAAAGGCATGAGAAGTGTGACATTAAAAATGATGGTTGTCTTCATGTTAAAATCATGAGGTAATGAAATTTTCATAGAAGAGGAAGGTTATAACATGAAAATATTTTAATGTGCAAGAGTAGAAATCAAATAAGAAAGATCATATATAGAATGTTACAAAGCATTTGACGACAATGTGAAGAATGGCAAGAGGTTATAGAAAGATGGAGAACACTCTTGCATAAAAGACTTGAGACAATGAAAGAAGAAAGAGATGGACAGTAATAAGTTATGATGGTAATATTTATGTTTGAATTCCTATTGATATAATAATGTCATAGTAGATAGAAGATAGAGGTGTAATAAATATCCTTTTACCATTGATGAAAAAAGAGGAAGAACTATAGAAAGGTGGAGAGATACAAAAAAAGAGATTTATAAAGAGAATAGATGTCAAGATGAAGAGTTAGAGAATGAGGAATATTAGAACAAGGGGGGCATTAGAAAATCTCCAAAAAGGGGAGAAATAAAGAAAAGGAAATCTTTCATAAAGAGTTGAAGACAATTTCCATCATATAAAATGCATAGTGAATTATGGATAGTAAAACAAATTCTTGAGATCATCCAAGCGACAAAAAGACAAAGGTAGAGAATTAGAGCAAGGGGAAACCTGAGAAAGGGGGAGCCTTACAAACAAGGGGAGCATCACAAAAGGAAAGAATCAAAGCATGATTAAAAGATGTATATTAATTGTCCTTTTTCCATTGATGTCAAAGGGGGAGACATAGAGTAAAGCGTGAGCAAACCAAAAGGAGAGGATTTTGATTATATTGTCGTCAACGACAAAGGGGGAGATTGTTGGAAATATTGTCATTGATGTCAAAGATGAAAAAGATAATGTTATCATTAATGTCCAAGTGAGAAGACAAGATCATCATTCATATCAAAGGAGTTACCCTCTCAATGACAAAGGGAACTTATCACAACCATTTTATGTCACTTCCCTATGATAGCCATAATCAATGAACGATGATCTTCAAATTTAAATTAAAGATTTAAACTTTGTATCAAGGTTTAAGGATTGTTTATATGGTCGACTCATATCAAGCAAACTAAAATTAAAAATATATAAGAGGAATCAAAAGAGAAGCAATTACATTCTATATTGTCCAACAATCAATTATGGATAGAAAATGATATAAGGCAGCAAATATGCTCTCCATGAGAAATGATTTTTATTAACAAGAGGCAAAATTTGAAGTAGTTGAGAAGGCAACGATTATTATTCAAGATATGGCAATTGGAAGACCTTAGGTGGTGATTAAAATCATATTGGATCAAACATATTCAAATATAATGGTGAGACAAAGTTATATTAAAGAGTATTAATAGTTGCAATTAAGCATGCCAACCCTAGCCTAAGTTATTGATAAATTAATTAAAATTAAAATATCATTTTAAGCAACCGACCACATTAATGATGTCACCCAACTTTGATATAAAGAAGAGATTACCTTGTTTTGATAAAGGAAAAACAAATTTTGAAGGGACCCGGAACCCTTTAACAAAAAGAGAAAGGCTACAGAAAAGACAACATACAGCCAGCGAAAAAGACCAACTCCAAAACAAGACCATTCAAGATTTACATTTTACACTTTTCTTGTGGGAGCGTAGAATCATGTCGAAAGAAGGCGTGGAGGATTTATCTTTTTTTCCTTTAACTATGATCCAACCTTCTTCCACTTGTGTCGCCTTACCATGCCAAACCAGCTCGCTACTTTCATGAAGATGAAAGCCAGCAACCAGATTATTTGGAGTATCATCTTGAATCCTTTGCACAGATAAAGACTTTTCTGAAGAGCCACCAGAAAGGGAAGTCAAAGCACATTCACCTGAAATGGTAGTCTTAGACTCAATAGGGGTTTCCCTAGCGACCCTGCCATTTGAGATGACCGGGAGGGCGTCCAAAGACCCAGTGATTCAGAAGTAACCACCTCTGAAAAACTCTTATTCTGATCAACTTTCTTCTCAACCATATAATGTTGTTGAGAGGCACCTTTCCACCAAGTAGTTGTCTTTGTTTTTTTCTCAAGTCCGCAATGTGCAGCAACATGTCCAGTATTGAAGCATCATCTACACTGGAAGGGTATCCCTTCATAATCCAAAGATTGGACCCAAGAGCCTTTAGAAGATTTAAGTAGGACCTCAGCAGGCAGCCCTTTTGAAACATTTATTTCAACTAGAATGCAAGCATAGGTGGAATGAAGAATGTTAGAAGATTCATCATCCACCATCAAAAAATCACCAAGGGCATCACCCACTTCCTCCAGAAGAGAGTCATGCCAAAGGTGAAGGGGGAGATTGGGCAATCTAACCCAAAGAGATTACCCATGTTAAGAGAGAAATGAATCTATATTACCCAACAATTAATCAGTATATAGTGATTCATAATAAGTGAATGAAAGTCAACTATTAATAAATTAAGTGATCATTATCTTCAATGGGTTTTGATTAAGGATAGAAAAAAATTGCCAAAGTTAGTAATTTATGAAAGGTTGCAATCATATTTTAAAGGAAGGCAAAGGACTTATGATTAAACAATAATATTAGTAATAAAGGCGTGCCTCCCTTGGAGAGGTTATGTCCATTGTGAAAGGGTGCCTCTCTTGGAAATATAAAGATATAAAATGAGATATGAAATGTGGATTTAAAAATAAGAAATTAAATAAATATTTTTTGAGTTCAAAAGCAGATATAAAAGAGAAAAAGAGAAAGAAATGAAGAGTATATCCAATACATACAAATAATATATGCAGCCTATGTGTGAAGGATGATTACAAAAATATATATAGCGAATATATGAGACTAGTAAGAGCAGATTGAAAAGAGAATTAAAAGCATATTGTAAGATATAAATTTATGCGAAGATATTGCCATGATTATGATGAGTTGTGTGAAAATAATTGGTGCATAGATTAGACCAGATTTGTAAGAGACATTGTGCATAATAGTGATCAGATTTGGAAGGAAGGTTGATATTGGAGTGTGGGTCAATTTGTGAAAAGAGAGATTACATGATTTGAATTAGATTTGAAATTGGATCAGATTTGTGATTGGTTATCAGATTTATAAGGAAGTTTGGATCAGATTTGTGGAGGTTGAAGCCTCCTATCAAATTAAGGTTGGAGCCTTTGTTGGAGCAGCTTGTGTGTAGGTTGGAGCCTCTTGCTGAGTTGGAGCTCAGTTGGGGTAGAGATTTGAGACTTTGATAATAGGTTAGAGGCTACAAGAAGAAAAAGATTAAACTATAATATATATGCAATATTGTGTTGTGGTTTTCTCCCATAAGGGTTTCCACGTAAATCGGTGTTCTCATTGTGTTCTTAAATGCTAGATCTTACTTGAATGTTTTCATTGTGATTGATTAAGTTTTGAAAAGTAAAAGATTGTTAGATATTGATTCACCTTCCATGCCCTTTCAATATCGTCGTGCTCATCATATTCTTTGTGATTCGTATAAGGATATTTTTCTTGAGGGTCCGAGCCAAGTTGTCTAATTTGGATAAATTGACAATCAATTTAGGTTCTTTGAGCCTTTTGGACATAATGGCAAGATTAACTTTGCCCCAAAATGCTTCAAATGATTAGTGCATGCTTCCCCCATGGCAAACCTTTCTTGTATCAAGAGTCTAATCAAATCCTAGTGCACTACCAAACAACAAGAAAAAATAAAACAAAAATTATTACAAATTACCAAAACAAGGAAAACAATTCTACACTAGTTTAACCCTAAATTTTTAGGCCCTATCATCCAAGGTTGGAAGAGGCAGAGGAAGAGTCATTGGTTTGGTTTCATGTATTTCCCTTTCCTCTCCTCTACTTGGACCCTACCAAAATGAGGCTTACCTCATGGAAAACCTCTTGTATGAGTTCCTTAAGAATTACAACTTTTGAAGTTGCTCGAAATCTAGGGATGAGCATAAATCTCATCCAATTGATGGAATTTAATCTAATAGGTGAGAATTTTATGTTCATACATATGAAAACCTTTTTAATTAAGACCTTTTAGCTAATATAATAAACTTGATTTAAATCTTGGAGGGCCAATGTGACTAGAGAACATAAGTTAAGATTAAACCACTTTAAGAAGTGAATTTTACTTTATAAAATGCTTATTTAGGTTCTTTTAAATTTTCAACTTTCATAACCTAACCACTTTGGACAATATAAAGATAGTGCCACTCAGTTGGGTTTCCAAATTTAGCCATGTTTTTTGTTGTACCAACAATATGAAAGACTATTTTGTCAATGTCCATATAGAACACAAATCATAATTATATTGTCTTAGCAAAATTGGATATGTTGATTAGGAGTTATTCAACACAAAGAACATTTATATTATGAATCTCAATACATACAAAGAAACCAAGCAAGAAGATAAGTCAATTTGAAAAAAGGAAATAATTCTTGTCTATATTAATGAAAAACAATCACTTCATATGTTAGTATTAACATAAACCCTAATACTAGAATGTAAAAAACTTTCTAAAATGACTTAAAATGAAAGTTTAGTCATATTTACATTATTTGATAAAGTAAATAAAGTTATAAAATGACTTCATTACAAAGCCTATCACTAAGACTATTATGACCATTATAACTTTATATTACAAACATTAACAATTTATTGTTGTCAATGGTCCAAGGTTAATTGGATAAAATATGGGAATGGTCTCACCATATTCTTCAATGCTTCTAGCCTTAAGTGTAATGATATAAACAACATCCAAACATATGAGGGACAGCTATTGCAAGATCAAGCAAGAATCAAAGATTAAGCTCATTTCCGCAACATGATTAAGCTCATTTCCACAACATACTTTCAGCTTCACCAAATGATGCAGATATGCAATGTAGACTACTACTAATAACCCTTTGAATGAAATAATATAATATAAAAATTTCCCTAGAGTCCAACGTATACTTTAAAACTATAAATTAGAAATACTAGTTTTTTAAATAAGAGGAAAAGTTTGATTCTAAGATGTACAAATCATAAAAATCTATAAAGTGACATTTTAAGTATCAAGAATTTTTTATAAGATTTATTTGGCCCGCTAAATTAAGTGGCAAGTGATTACTTTTTAATTTTACTCTTTTACTTCATAAATAGAAGACAACTTCCTTATTTCTAGGATTGCTTGGGAAACATTTTTCTACCCCAATTTTTCTCTAACGAATTTTATGAAAATGGGAATCTATGCACCCACAAGATAATCAAATTGCCGAATCAATCAAGAAACTCGATCTCATTTATTTAAAGATTAACCTCTTTCAAAGACACTATGGTATGAACGAGCATGATCATTCTGCAAAACCAAGGTCAACATCCACACTACATGGCAAGCTTTCAGAAAATGGATTTTGCTTAGAACTGATAAACAAATATTAAAAATGGTGGATTTTGTCTGAAAAGCTGTCAAGATACAATTCTGGAAAGAAAGGAAGAGTCATTTGTTCAATTATAAATAGAAAAGTCCCCAATAGATCATCAGCATTATTAAAACTAATATTTGTACAACTATAATGGCTTTTTTTAGACCCAAACAAAATATTTTGACCTCAACACAACATGATGCATTCCAAAAATGCACAGCATAGTACTAATGCCTACCCTTTTATTACAAAAACATATGGCTCACAACCCATCCACTTATTCAAAGACCTCCTGCAAGTTAGATCAAGATCAATTTTGATGCAGCCTCAAGAACAAAGACCACCATAGGGCAGGATAATAGAATGAATCATGGCCAAACATAATCAATGTTTTTCACTTACTCTAAAGGGATCAAAATTGCTAACCAACAGCTCAAAGACTCCAAGGTGTCATCCATTTAATCCAACATGGAAAATAACTTCCTAATCAATTCCCAAAAAGCATCTACTGATCTCTTCTTGCAATCACATGCACCCTTCTAGATGTCAAAATATTTCAAAATACCCAAACTAGTCACTGAACACACCTTAGAGATCATGTTGTCAATATACTAGCTAAACATGTTATCACACTACCAAGTGAGGAGTCACATCTGCTATAATATAAATTTGTAACTAAACTATTTGCAACAGTAAATCTGTACTTGAACCAATACTACATTTAGCTATGTTTTTCCTCAGATCAGCAACATCAATAACCATCTTGCCAATGTCCAAACATAACACAGTTCACAGCTGTACTCTCCTTGAATAAGTAGAGCAGAAATTGGTACATCAGCTAGCAATTATTCAACAGAGACAACATTTATTACCACCAACATCCCAAGGTTAATTGGAATATGAGAATTCTAAAACCATATTCTTTCGTGCTTCTATCCTCAACTGTTAACATATGAACAGCATCTGAACATCTGAGGGCCGGCTCCTACAAGATCAAGCAACAATCAAAGATTATGCAGCTCATTTCTACAAGAATAGACTTTCAGATCCACCAGATAATACAGACGTGTAAGGTGGACCAATATTAACAATTTTTGATGGAATAATAAAAAATAAAAAATAAAAACTTCACTGGAGTCCAAAGTTTAGTTTAAAATTAAAAATTAGCAAAAATAGTTTTAAGTAAAAAGGAGTAAAAGTTTGACTTTTGAGGTGGGAGGCTGGGTGGGCTCTCCTTTCTTTCTTTACCTCACTTCAGCATTGATGTGCTAGGAGGGCCAGCTGGGAGATGAGGTGGCGGAAAGGAAAGGGTCAAGGGGGACGCAGAAGATGGTGACTAGGATGGTAGTCACATGATGGAGACGATAATTACCTCTCCAGAGCTCGAGGATGCCATAGGCATCATTCCCTGGAGGCCGTTCATTATGGTTTTAAAGCGGCACGTTTGGAGGGCAGTCATTTGTAAGGATGGCGGCGGGCTAGTACTTGGCGGAAATCGAACGGCAGTGTTTAAGTAAGCAGTTTATCTATTTTATTTCATTCATCTGTGTTGTTTTCATCGATTAGTGGCAGTTTTAGTGGAGGAATCTAGTGGCAGACTATATTTGTATGGTGGTGGCGCTCATGGTGAAGCGCTCTCGCTTTGTCATCGAAGTCTTCGTCGATGGCATGGTGAAGTTTGGAACGGACATGCCAATTTCATTAAACTCCTCGGCCAGACAAGCCTCCTTCAGAGAAATAAAAGATCAACGGCTGAAGCGGATTCTTACTAACAAAGACCCGCTAGTCCTGGTGGCAACGAAAATGATCTTGGGCGCTGGTCATTTGGCGAATAAGGAGTTCGAGAGAGACAATCTTCACATATCTTCTCGGTTTTTGGCATCCCTTTTGGACAATGGTGAGTCTAAGGCCGAAGCCAAACTGCTGCTGGTGAAGATGTTCCGTAAGGATCTGGTGGGTGGTGTAGACGAGGTGTTGAGTTTTGTTGTGGAAGGCAGAGGAGTTCCAAGGCCGAGTGATTTCGTAGCTATTCGAGGATCGGATGAGGCCGTAAAGCTATTCCCGTTTCTTCTTGACTTGAGCGGTCCGGCGTTGAGCAAACATAGGATGGTGGCGGCGGTGGCCATCGAATTCCTGAAGAAATTCTTCGGCCTAATGGCCGCGGGTGGTGTGGAGTGGTTTCGGTCTCTTATGGCCATTTTGGGAATTTTGGGTGTTTGGGACTTGTCTGTACATGGGCGGGGTCGAACTTTTTTGGCCTGTTGGATTGTTAGATGGTTTTGGAGGTGGGGTGGTGGTTTTTGGAAGGTTGGGTGCTTGTCTCTGGGGAGATGGGTCTCTTGTTTCGACCGTCTCTAGGGTGGTCCTCAAGTTTTGGTGGCCGGGTTGGTTTTACTGGTAATTAATGGCGGAAGAATTACCTGCGTTTGCAGACGATTGTACTCTCTTTTTTATAATATAAATCAAACTTGTGTATCAAAAAAAAAAAAAAAATTGACTTTTGAGATGAACAGATCACAAATACCTATAAAGTGACATGAAATTTTGTGTTCAAAAGTTTTTATAGATTTATTTACTTCTAAATTTTATTATTTAAACCAGAAATAGAAGACAACATCCTTATTTCAGGATTGATTAGGAAGCATTTTTCTTCCCGAACTTCCCCTAATGAATCTCATGAAACGGGAATCTATGCACCCACAAGATGCCAAAATTGTCATATCAGTCAAGAAACTTGAACTCATTTATTTATTGATATTCATTGCCTTTTCCAAAGACACTATGGTATGAACTAGCATGGTCATTTTGCAAAAGCAAGGTCAACATCAGCACCAAATGGCAAGCTTTCAGAAAATGGATTTTGCTCAGAACTGATTTGTAGAGATTACAACAAATGTTGGACCTTGTCCGAAGGTCCATCATATTGCAAAACTGGAAAGAAAGGAATAATTATTTGTTCAATATAAACACAAAACTCCCCAATAGTTCAGCATCATTATTAAAACTAATGTTTGTACAAATATAATGGCTATTTTCAGATCCAAAAAAGATATTATGACCTCAATCAACATGATGTATTTATTTCAAAATTGCACATAATTAATGAGTACCCTTTCATTATGAAAACATATGGCTCACAATCCATCCACTTACTCAACGATCTCTTCTTGAAGTTAGATCAAAATCAATTTTGATGGAGCCTAAAGAAAAAAACCAGGATGCGGCAAGACTAGTGGAATAGATCATGACCAAACAAGATCAACATTTTTCACTCTCTAAGGAATCAAAATCCACATCAATTATCTGGCTGAGCTCTTAGTGTGTCCAAAGTAATAATATTTTCATTGAAAGAGATTCTCAAGTGTCGTCCATTTAATCCAACATGGAAAAGCACTTCCTAATCAATACCCAGCAATCGTCCACTTTTCTCTTCTTGCAACCCCACATACCCTTCTAGATCTCCCTAAAAGATTCCAAAACATCAAAAAACATCACCAATCACACCTAAGAAATCGTGTTTCTGATATACAAGCTAAGCATGCTATCACTCTACCATACAAGAATGGATTACAAATCCAACGCTACATAACCCATGTCTTATCTTTTGTTTGTACCAAAATTCTCAAGGAATGTTATGATTAGAGGATACATCCATTTGCTATTAAATTTCCTATGGCCTCCCAATCTTAAGCTTATTCCTTATATTTTCTTTATAGTTTACACCATGTCCCTATTGTAATGTCCCCTTTTTCAAGTTCTCTTGCTTTACAGTTGGCGCTGACTTTCTGGGTTTGTGCCAGCATGTTCGAAGGGGTAATTGATGTTACCAGTGAGCTTTGTGGGTTTTCTAAGTTTTCTAGCAAAGTTCCTATTTTTGGCAGTGGCTATTTTTAGTAAGTTCCAGTTGGGCTTTGGATTGGTTGGATTGGGAGATTGGACTCGCTCACTATTTTTAGCAAATTGCTATTTTTAGTAAGTGGTATTTTTAGCACTTGGTCTTGATCTCTATTCCTATATTTGATTAGTGTTGCGGCTTTCCAATTATGGCCTTAGTGAGTTCTAATGGTGAACGGATTAATATTTGATTATTGTCACTTAAGTTCTCTTTTATAAAGTTATTTTATAACGTAAGTTATAACTTAAGTGACGGTGATGTGTTCATGAAATGTTCCCGTATTCCAATGCCTAGAAAAAGGGTCACTCAAGTTGTTTTTTAAAAGGGTGTCTAGGCCCCAAAAGTGGACGACATAGTTGAGGAGGAATAAATTAAATAAAAAAATTATATCTTGAGCTCAAAAAAGGGGGTCGACCCTCTTGAGGATAATTTCACGTCATTTCATAAAGTGAAATGAGAGGTAAAAAATATTCAAAACTCACATGCAAGTTGCCCTAATTCTTCCCTCAATTTATAAATGAGTTTGAGCTCTCATTTGGATATAGATGATTTGACAACTTAAGGAGATGCTGCTGGAATGAGCTCAGGGAGTTCTTCTTTTGCTGGCTGAAGACGAAAACTCTTTTCTTGGTTGCTGCTTTCGGTGGTGAAATATCCACCCTAGCTGGTTGGTATTCTTGGATTGATATTGACAGTGATTTTGGCTTGGTTTGATGATTAGGGCTTAGAGATTTATGAAGAATTTTGATATGGTTGCTTAGCTTTTGGTATGGTGTGATGTTTTTGGTGTTGGGGTGTGAATTAGAGCAGTTTTGATCTGATTATTGAGTACTGATATAGATTCATGAGTTCTGGAAAGGCATTTTCTGAGTGACTGGGAAGTATAAAATTGTTCAATCTCTCTAATATGCAAAGTTATTCTTCTAGGTATTGGTTCTTTGGCTTCCTTAAGATTGGGCGACTCATCTTGCAACAAATTTGACGAGTTAAAGGTGACCATTGATTTTCCTAAGGAAATCGCCCCTCTCCAGGCAGGCCGTACAGGTTTGTGGGAGTTCATCACCTGAGTTTGGTCATAAATTAGTTTATTTTCAGTCTGCAAACCATCTCCATAGTGGCGTCCAGGTTGGGTAAGATGTTTCCCAAGGCAAACACACATTTTTGAACACTCAGCAAATTTATAATATTAAGCCTTCCAATTGCCCCTGTTTCTGCACTAGGTGCCTGGACACTTCAGGAAAATCTGAAGTTATTTTACGGAGTCAGAAAAGGTTGAGAACTGTTTGGGAAGGCAGGTCTGAAAAGACTGAGTACTACAAATGAGTTTAGAAATTCCAGACTGGGAGTATTGGGACTGAGGGAAGCGGTTGTGTGAGCTGGTGTTTAGGATGAAACAGTATTGAATCCCTCAATGACTGTCACTGCACAGAGAGTTCATTACAGCAGTTTTGGAGTGGACTTTCAGTATCATTCTTGGAGGTATTTCTCTTCTATTATGAGCATAATCTATTGGCTGTTATATTGAATGTGATTAGGGTGAATTTGGACTCTCATAATCATGTAATCAGCGCTGGGATGAATGTAATCAGAATTCTTTCTAAAACATAGTAGCTGAGATTTATCTATGATAGTCTCCATTATCTATGCTCATTTGATATGCATGTCATATGTTCTTGTTGAGTTATCTTTGGAATCAATTTGAAAAGACAAAAAAAAAAAAAATCAGGGGTGGTCATTACACCTATCTTTTGAACCATCTGCCCTCCTCCCTCTCTCTTCTCACTGCCTCATCCTTCTCACCTTTCCACCTACCCATATCCCCCACCTGGATCTAACTACCTCTAACCTTAGTGGACTCATTATTAATATTTTTTTATTTTTTAGTATCTTTACACTCTTATATCTCCCATCCCAATACCCCTGACATCCCTTCCAATATTCTTTATTCCCTGCAACTCCAACTTCCCCACACGTCCTCCCACCATTCACCCCCACCTTACCTATCTATTGCCTTCATCCAGCTCCTGCCCAACTTACATCACACCTCACCTACCTCCCCTGCCGTAGCCACCTAGATGGTGCGTCCATTATTTGGACCTCAACTTTAGATACAAGCTTGCAGCAACAAAATGGTCATTTTTATGAATTGATTTTACCAGCAGTTCAACTTCAATCAAAGTGCCCTATTTTCCTTCCTATATGTCATTCATCCACATAATTTTAGCAAATTCATTTTGAAGGCAGCAGCTTCTCATCTGCATCAGCAATTTTTAATATTTTTCAAAATCAATTAACAAGTTTAAACGCCATAGTCAACATTGAGTGCCCGCACATAGAAGTTATGGGAGAGTAAAAACGAGGTGGAGCATGATAACAAGCCAAGAAACTCTCAATACATTCCAAAAATAATCATTTTCCTATTAGCCCCTTTCTATCTATTTTCCTATTTCTCTAAATTTTAAAATTGTCAAAACTTCTAATCCACAGAAAAAATATTAACTACAGCATATTATTCTAAGCTTTTCGGCACAATGATTCATGGTACGCTTTTATGAATTCGCCAGTGATTCGTTCACCTACTTCAAACTGTCAAATCTTGATTTAGCAGCATTAGAGAATATGAGAAGAAGCTCCCAAAAAAAAGCCAGCCCTACAAATCAGCTGCAATCTCTATTATAGCAACAAAATCTTTTGGGGAATAAATCAGCAAACCAAAAGTATAAGATTTTTTGAAAAAATTGGGAAAAAATTGGATTTAAAAGCGTAAAAATTGTAGAACAAAGAGATAAAAACTATTTTTTTGAAATTGAAAGGCATTTCCATAGCATAGAGATATAGAGACAAATAAAATAAAGAGTTTAACTAATGAAATGTAGAAAATAGATTTTTGTAGTTTATATTCATATCGCTGATTACATTCATTGCATTGCACATCTTTCAAACTCAAAGCATTACTTCAAATTGCATAACTAATAACTAGATGCTGATAGATGACAAAATTTCAATTACAATATAGTTTTTACAAAGTCAACCTAAGCGGTTATGCAATTACTTCACATTGCATAACTAATAACTAGGAGCAGCTACCAATTGCATTAGCTTGTCATGGCATTCCATGAGACCACATTTCTTTGAGGCATTTTTTCAAACAATTCACTGCCTTGTCTATGCTATGACATTTTTCATACATGTCTACCAAAGCATTTTATCAAACAGTTCACTGCCTTGCTGCTATGGCTAAAATCCTAAAACAGGTGCTTCGAACAAGCTATAGATGCTTGGAAAAATCTATCAAAGCATAATAGTAAGCAATAGCATGAACGCAGTTAACTGTTTGAAAATATACCTCAAAGAAATGTGGTCTCAAGGGTGATGGAATGCCATGACAAGCCATAGACAAGGCAGTGAACTATTTGAAAAGATTCCTCAAAGAAATGTGGTCTCATAGTGATGGAATGCCATGATGAATGCCTATGGCGATGGATTGTCATGGCATTCCATCACCATGAGAATTTCACATCTTTTCAAACAGTTCACTGCCTTGTCTACGACATTTTCATACATATCTACCAGAGCATTTTATCAAACAGTTCACTACCTTGCTGCTATGGCTAAAAGCCTAAAACAGGTGCTTTCAAACAAGCTATGGATGCTTGGAAAAAATCTGTCAAAGCATAATAGTAAGCAATAGCATAGACAAGGCAGTGAACTGTTTGAAAAAAACCTCAAAAATGGTCTCATGGTGATGGAAAGCCATGACAAGCCATGAAAAGGCGTGATTGTTTGAAAAATGCCTCGAAATCTTGGGTCTCATGGTGATGAATGACATCATCACCATGAGACCACTGACGAGCATTTTTCAACTCTATCCTCCACATTTTCATACATGTCTACCAAAGCATTTTAAACAGTTCACTGCCTTGCTATGGCTAAAGCCTAAAACAAGTGCTTCAGAACAAGCTATGGATGCTTGGAAAAAATTATCAAAGCATAATAGTAAGCAATAGCATAGACAGGGCGGTGAACTGTTTGAAAAATGCCTTGGAAATGTGGTCTCATGGTGATGGAATGCCATGTGAATGCCTATGGCTATGGACTGTCATGGCATTCCATCACCATAACCACATTTCTTTGAGCATTTTCAAACAGTTCACTGCCTTGTCTATGCTACCACATTTTTCATACATGTCTACCAAAGCATTTTATCAAACAGTTCACTACCTTGCTGCTATGGCTAAAAGCCTAAAACAGGTGCTTTCAAACAAGCTATGGTTGCTTGGAAAAAATCTATCAAAGCATAATAGTAAGCAACAAGCTATGGTCTCATCGTTTTTTTTTCACATGAAAATCAGCACAATTTTATTCACGTTTTTTTGTAGGTTTTAAACGCGTTTTTTGGCGATTTTGCAGTTTTAAATGGGAAAAAATCGTTGACCAAAAGGTCAAAGATTTTTTCAAAAAATCGGGGAAAAAATCGTCCAGCCTGCAGATTTTTTAAAAATCGTGATTAATCGGGTTTTTTTGCAGATTTCTGTTTCTATCCGTCCTCTAACTAAAGCCAAGCAAAAGGCTTAATACCTCCTCAGGTTAGAGTTTACAGAAAGAGAAAAATCATTAATCCAGCATGACGAGAGAGCACAGTAATGATGCTGGCTCGTCCTGGCTTATTTGAAAAGATAATGAGGACCAGCCACCCATTCCCTATGCAAAATTTCAATCACAATAGCTCATTACTTTGGCTGAATCTCCTCATCTAATTGGGATCAATCTAAATCAGGATGCCTGTACCTCTATTAGTTCTGAAACCCCATGTTCACTTCTCAATCCCAATCCTCAAACATCTTTCCCCCATATTCATTTCTCAAATCCCAATCCTCCAAGCCTCTGTTTTACACAAAAATCCAATTTCGTAGTAGCAAAAATGAAAAATCTTTCTCAAGATTAAGTCAGCAAACCAAAGATAAACAGTTTTACAATTAATTGGGATTGTTATGGGGAAAAGTTTGGGAAATTAAAAATGCTGAAAATTTCGTAAAAATAGAGAAAAAATGTATAGACAAGATTTTCCAAAAAATTGTGATCAAATCAAAAGTTCCAAAAAACTCAAAATTAAATTACAATTTCTGATTTAATTCTGAGATTTCCAATTTTTTATTGCCTTGAGAATTATGCCTGAGTTCAAAAAAATGGTAATCCAATTCAGAACAGATCACTGATAGGTCCAAGTGTCAATTAATCATGATTTATCCTGGGCTATTGCAGATTTTTGCTACACTGTATTTGATACATGTAGTCACTTTCAATGTCAAAAGTACCCTCAACCCTTCTTTGTAAGTCTGGGATTTACTCTAGTTCCTCCTGCTCATTCATCTTTCCCTATTCCATAATCCATTTTTCATTGCAAATGTTCACCCCACCCCATCCTCTTCCTCTTCCTCCTACCCAATCTGTCACTGGTTGCCTTTTTAGACCTGAAAATTCAAAACTGGAATACCACAAGAAAGCCAATCTTTAATTGTTTTCAATTCTACATTGAAATTTCCAAAGCTACCCAGCACTAAAGTAAATATCTTAAAGATGCTTGTACACAATCCATTCATGGATGAGACCAATTTGTTCTGCCTTCCTGTGGTGTGAAAACAACGGGAAAGGATTGAGTCAATGAACAATTGTATTAAGCTTGAAATCATCATTAAAAATCATGGGCATAACCTCCAGGCTATTAATTCCTTGCTCCTTTCTAAAATGCACAACGTCAAATATTTGAGATACTCCAATAGCAAGTCAAGCTCTCATCTCACTCAAAGCATCAAATCTTCCATGGAGATTGTTCCAACCCTACCATACATGGAAAGAACTGGAAAGCTACTGTTGTTCACCAACAAATGACAATCAATCCATGACAAACTAATTCACTGAAAGAGAAAAGAAACTGGCACCTTCCACATGGATATCACTTCTCAAACAAGAAACAGCTATTTTCATGATCTTTTCACTACTTATAA
Organism: Sequoia sempervirens; assembly: GCA_007258455.2. Lineage (NCBI taxonomy): Eukaryota > Viridiplantae > Streptophyta > Pinopsida > Cupressales > Cupressaceae > Sequoia > Sequoia sempervirens. The sequence continues at coordinate 5,085 of VDFB02005748.1, read as the reverse complement.
CGATGTCTATATTTGTGATGTCAAGAGTTCCTTATGATTTACATTTTTGTCATGAACAAAATGTAATTAGGTTTTATCATACCAACAATATTGCTATGTACATAATAGTCACAAAGTAGGGGGTGGCTTCTCATGCTGCTCCCATGCATGCACACATCTCTTCTTCCATGCCCTAAAGGTGTCTATTTATCACTGCATCTGGTGTTGTGGGGGCACCAGATCCTATCATGTATTCCACTAGGTGTTCATAGGGTTCAGATTCTAGAAAGGTTGATGTGGCTCCTTACTCTTCTGTCATTCCTCCTTTTGTGTGGCTTGATTAGGTGGCATTATCAAGTTGTGTTCATCCTTTCCTTGCTATATTAACTTCATCCACTAGTTTAATAGATCATGGCGGTTTGTATTCCCATCCACATCACCTCATGGAAATTCCTATACCTACCTTGGATGCTTCTAGGTTGTACTTTGCTGATTTTGTTCAGCATAACCCTTGACACAATGGATCTGCTACAGCTGATCCACTTGCTCATGCCCCAATGGCTGCTTCAAATAGTGCTAGCTCTGATATTTTTGTTCCTATTCCTCCTCTTTCTCGGCATAAGGTATTTTCCTAAAAAAGTTGTTTCAATACAGCTCATCGCATGCCTTGTCTAATGAAAAAACTTTTGCTCAAAATTTTCAAAGTGGATCTAAGTGTCAAAATTTCATTAATAATTCTAATAGATTGCCATTCTTGAAATGGGGCCAGATGTCATATGTAATGTCCCCTTCTAGCTCGAGCAGTGGGATTGTCCATTAGCCTACTCCAAAGCATAGTTTACATACTCGAAATCAGAGAGTACTCGGCAAGCCCAAAAATTTTGACTTGGGAAAAACTCAGCAAATACTTGACAAATACTCGGCAAATGTGTGTGGATATTTATGTATGTGTATACTCAGGACTGCACTGTGCACACATACATATCTATAAACATACACAGGATGCCAAGTTTGCATGCATATACACACACAGACATATTTATACACACACAAACATTATACACACACAAACACGCCAAGTTTGTGGGTTTTTTGCGAGCTAGTGGTGATTACTCGATAATTTGACAGGAGAAAATCTATCACGCATCTGCCCATGGTAAAAGCAGAAATTTTGGCATGCAAATTTTTTTGGAATTACCGCACCAAGAGTAAAGTATGTAAACTATGCTCGAGTTCCCATAGGCTAGTTGGAGTGGATTAGGGGACTCGGTGGCCAATTGGGCTCAGTGTTGGTTTTTGGGACTTTCTATTTAGAGCAGTGGCCAGTTTATAGTGCTTACTATTCTTAGTAAGCCACAGGCATCTCAGTAATCTTCAGTTTTGTGCCAATTGGTGTTTGGTGATTACTTACTATTTTTAGCGCTTGCTATTTATAGTAAGTCTATTTCGAAACTGGTCTCAGGCCCATAGTGTTCTCAAGTGTTATTTCTATGGTGGCATTGGAGAACCTAAGGTTGGATTATTATTTATCATTTGATAACTTTATAACTTAAGTGAGGGGGTAGGTGGTCATCAAAAAGTACCTTGGTGCCTAATGTGATAAACATTGTTTTAGAAGGCTGAATAAAAAAATAGTTTCCTTATGAGCATGGGCCAAGGAGGGATAAGATGTTTTAATTTATTAAATTTTATATGGCTCATAAGGGGGCATTGGATTTTGTGAGGGAAAAGCATTTCAAAACCTAAAAGTTGTCCTAATTCCCTCTCACTCTCTATAAAACTTCATTTTGGCTCTCATTTGGTTATCTTATTTTTGGCAACTTAACAGAATGCTGCTGGAATGACTCCAAAGTACTCGGGCTGCATGTTGAGGGGCGAAAACCCTCACCATATTGACCTGATTTGTGGTGAGAGATCCACCCTAGTCAGATTTTGAGTGGTTCCGTCCACGGATCACACATGCTCCAACAGAGTTCTGATTTTCAGGGTTTGATAGGTAGAAAATGAAGATTTATATGGTATTTTGATTTGGGTTTGTTGGTGTTAGTGTGTTTTGGAATTTACATCTTTTTGGAGGTGTTTAGTCGGCATTTTGGTGTGTTTCTGTGGTCTGAAATGCAATATCAGAAGTTCTGGAAACTCTGATTTTTCCAGTGGCTGAAGGACAAAACCATTCATAGCTCCAACAGGGTTTGGCACGTCATTATGGGTATTAGAGCATTGGAATCCTCATTCCTTGGTGCCATATGTCAAGCTATCATTCAGGGTTTTTGGTGGAGTATTGATTTACCAAGCAAAATCGCCCTCAAGAGGGGCCGTACCATTTCAAGGCATCATTGGTTGAGGTTGCTGTTGTATAACCTCTTCCACATCAGTCCATTTCAGTGCTTGTTGGCTGTTTGGAGGCGTTGGATATCCAGGGAACTTGAGCACACCACCATTGAAGTGTTTGGAGAGCTTATCTTCCTATATTGCTGCTGTTGTAATCCATACCAGGTCTGAAAACTCCTTAAATCAGTCTGATAAAGCTTTGTAATAATCTGATTTTAAATCTGCAAACAAATGCTCTTGCTCTATGTTGTTATTTATGTGAAAGGCATTGTTATCTATTTGGTTTCCTATCTTTTGCAATGTTCCGTATGTATTATGCATCATGAGAACACATTGAAAACATACACAAAACTCATCAGCAAAACAAACAAACAGCAGACAGTAGTTTTCAAAAAAATCAGGGGTGTATGTTACATCATAGAAAAGGAAGAAAATTATGCTGAGATGGGACTGATCTGTCAGGTCCACAAGCTTTGGCCAAGCCTAGTAGACCTTCATTCTTGGATTTTTAAGACATGAAAACTTTCCTTTCTAAAGATTTGTTCATTTACCCTGTGTGCTCAGGGTATTTTTATAGTGCATGTGGTTTGGAGGAAGATCAAGAGCTTCTTCTCAAGGATAGCCCCTAGCTTTGGGCAAGGCTTCTCTCCATATGAAGCCTTGGTATCCAACACATAACCCTTCTACCCAAACCTTCTCTGTGGTGTCGATTTGGGTCAGGCTGCCTAACCTCCCTTTGCAGTTTTGGCTCCCCTTCAGCTTGTCAGCTATTGGCAATACACTAGGTAAATTAATTTCTCTCTCTGAAAACAGCTTCTTACTCCTATCCCACCTTTGTTCGGCTGAATGTAGAATGGATATCATAAAGCATCTTCCTGAGCAGATTTGGCTCAAAATTTGAAGACAGTATTTGGAAGCAGTCTTTGGATTATGAGAGGGTGGCTTTCAAATGTAGAACTTACTTTGGCATTGACCATCAGGCTGAGGCATGTTCACAGGCAAAGAACAGAAGTCCTAATCAAGCTTCTTGGTGGCAAGGAGTTAAACCTCATCACCAACTTTCTTTGGCTGCCCCTTGCTCTCCTTTTAGGGCTTTTCCTGATTCCTCCTGCAATGTACTGGCGAGTAAGGGTAGTAAGCCTGTGGTGATCTTGCCCTTTAATTGTTCTTCTACTCCTAAGCATGTTTCTTCTTTGGTGGTGGAGCCTATGTCCCCCTAGACCCTTCCCTTGGTTGTAGGGCAGTCCTTGGCTCTTTTGGCAGATGGATCTCCTTCCATCATTTAGGATAAGGGTCCTTTTTATCTGGATGGACAGGATATGCAAAAGTAGATTCCATAAGTGGCTCCAGCCTATGGACAACTAGGCCTCAGTTTCTAATAAGAAGGCCTTCTCACAAATGGTTCTCAAATACCATAATAGGAAGGAGCTGAATTGATCTGTAGGATGCAAGTTTGTTTTGGGCTTTTATCTTGGTCTTTAAGCTTCATTTTGTTGAGCAGTTTTGTCGTTCAACCCTCGATGCAATTTGCTTTTGGCTTTGTGTGGATTTGTTACATGTTTTGATGTGCGTGGTAGAATAATAATTAATATGATGGTGTTTTGGTGTGGAGATAAATGAAAGTGTTTATTTAAATTATGAAAAGTTGGAATAGTATTGAATATGTTTTACTTTGAAGATGAAGCAAAATAGACTAGAAACATTTAATTTATGTAATATATTGCTTTATTTATATCTTTATGTGATACTAATTCAATTATTGTTGTGTGCCTAAGTGCACATGAGTTGCAGGAGGTCGAAGACCAAGGGTGTGATTAAGGAGAGGAGGTTAGCTTCTTGACAAGACAAAGTAGGAAGTCCTCTCGATCACACACACAAGCACTTAGATTCATATAGATTGCATTTAGGAATGTTTAATTTTAGTGTGTTTGTTTTGAATTATTTGCAAATCAAATAACAGTTAGTAAATTAAATGAATGATGAAATGAAAGCATGATAAAGTAAAGAAATTAATTTTAATTATAATTTAACTTGGCTTTTAAATGATTATCATTATATAAATTTAAGTGAAAATCCTACTTTCTTTAACTTGTGTTTTTGTGATAATAAAATTAAATAATAATTAATTAACAATTATTTAAATGTTAGATAAATAATTATTTTGAATTAATTGATATTTATTCAAATGTTAGATAAATAATTATTTTGAACTTAGTCTTGGGTGAGTATTTTCAAAAAAGTTTTCCTTTGTGCAACGGTAAATTGTAGATTATTTTTACATATTTCTTATTTATGAATATGGAATGTAAAACACAAAGTTATATTTATATTTTAATTATATTTTAAAAATCCATTTTCAAGATTAGGGTAGGAAATGGAAAGGTAAAACATGATTAAAAAGGGAAAAGAGTTCCCGAGAAAGCATTGGTTCTTGAAAACATTCTTGAAATTAAACTCTGCAATTTTTGCTTTAATGGCTGCCAAGAAAATGTTGAATCCTTCAAAATAGTGAGTTGAGAATTATTCTTTGGAAGATAGTAGGAAATTAAAGAGCTGGAAAAGCCACTGGAAAGGAGGAAAGAGAAGAAGCTTTCTCAGAAAAACCAGATTCAAAAGGGGCAAAGGGAAGAAGTTGTCTGAAGAGCATCTCTAGCTGGGAACAAAATATCCAGGTTTTCCATTCTTTTTCCACAAATCTTGTTTGAAATATGAAAATATTACTGAAGAAATTGAATGCCAAGTGTTATGAAATTGTATGAAAACTATGAAAATATG
>VDFB02005747.1:83231-171022 GCA_007258455.2 Sequoia sempervirens | reverse complement strand
TAAAAGATATCCTATTACAAAATAATACAATTTATTTTATATATTTCCAAAGAGCTTATGCATTACAAAACTAAACCTATATCTTCAAGGAGAGTGCTTGTCAAAAATGGATGTTGCTTTGTCAAAAAGTGTCTACAACTAGGAAGGCATTTGCACTTGTTCATAATCTAGGAGAAAAGACATTCAAGTACTTATGGATTCTTGAAAGACTTAAGTAATAGATATTTTAGAGTTAAAAAATTAACCTCATCTTTTAGAGGTATGAAATTTTTGGGATCATTTCATGTCATCAAATTTAAAATGTTATATGAATTAGTCACTTTCAATAGTTATCATTCTATAATACAACACACAAGGCGCATCATCAACCAACATGTGGCAAACTATAACTTCTTTGGTCTAAATTAAAAAATTTAGAGAGTTTTATACCATTAAAAGTTGGGAATTATGAAATGTCAAGTAGTGCAATATAATTTTTTGGTTTCCATAAAGATATAATATTTATTATATCAACCTTACTTATACCATCAATTTTTTAGAATTACAAATATATATATATATATATAACAAGAAGGTTAAATATATATACCAAATGATTACCTAGAAGTGGATTTGACTGAGTAACAACAACTAGGCATTGACAAATGAACAAACAAACAGTGAAGACTCAGAGTTTGACTGAGTTTAACAAGAAGGTTATATATATATATATATATATATAACATGTCAAATATAAATTAGATCAGCAAAATTATGACCTAATAAAAAATATATTTATTATTTGATAGTTTCCTAGGAGTCATGCACCCTCCACAAACATCATTAGTCCCTATCTAAATCTATAATTAGTTTGTAGACTGAACTACTTTTCTACAATCAAGAAATTTGCCAACCAATATTTCATTTTAGTTGGCAAACCTAACAAATTTTTGAAGAGGATTCACAACATTCATACCAAACCCACGATAAAATTTACACCAGTTAAACCATTCATGACATGTGATGTTAAAACCCAAATAATTTTTCTATGCCCTCATATTCTTAACCTGCAGCTTCCTCTTTGAACTCCTGCAGTCTGGTTAGACAACAGCCTCATTACACTGATGTCACAGCGGACCTTGAAATCCAAGTTCATGGATCTAATGATACCCAATTTGATTGTCACAGGAAAATCCATCCCTACTTTCAATTGGACGCCACCATCATTCTGCTGATCCTTTATACTGGAACTAAGCCCCTCTGGAAAATATAGCCCACTTCCTGTAAGCCTTGCCTCTAGAGTACTAGTATTCATATGACCCTGGTAAAATCCAGGTAGACTGCCACTACACATAACCGTCTCATAGTATGAAACCCACAAAAGATTACTATTTTTATAGTCAATACTAATCCTTTTGTTCGGATTTTTCGCCCGGATCATAACATCCATAACAACTAACTCTCTGCTCAAATTGAATTCATGTACTTTAATACCCTCCACATAGTATTTGGGCACCCTTGGTTGGAAAACTAGGAAGAGTATTCCCACAACAATAACCACCATTACAATTAAGAAAAGCAAAACCCTAAATATCCAGGCCAAGCAAGATGCATGTTTTTTGGACCTTATTGGCCGCGTGGCTTCTTCTTCTTCAAGCTTTCGAGTCCTGGGCCCTGGAAGCCTTAGAATTTGATCCTTTGGCAGTTCTATTACATAAACACCTGGTTTTAGCTTATCCTTATGTGATGTATATAATCTCTCGTAACGGGCCATTTATCTTATTTGTTCTTGCACCAGATTTCCAGCATCATAAGCCCATTATACTATTTGGGCTTTAGGCGATTGTGATATCCTGTCATTCTTGCTCTATCTCACCATCATTCAGCGAAACTCCCAGGTCATAAGAGTGAATAGAATCAATTTTTATCCTGCAGAACACATGTAAATTCAGATTACTTCACAATCTGTTTTGTTGTTACAGGATAATTTTTAGATTTGATTGTGTTTTTATTTTTTATCAACGTTTCGAATAAGAAAACTAAAGAGAAGAAATTATATTGTAACAATCAGATTACTCTATTATCCAATAAAAATCAAGAGTATAATGTATTATCTGCACTAATAACAGTACATTTTCATGTAATAGTTAATATCTAAAGAACCCATGATTGTTTTCAAACATTCCAGACATGACCAGAAAAAGCCCATTAGCCCAGTGTATGTAGTGAGGCATTCAGTCATGGGCCTTTAGCTGTTCTGTAGAACACTTGAGGAGCCTCTGTAGGTGAGAATCACAATTTATCCATCCAAAATTATTAAATCTAACTGAATCCTCAAAAAATAAAACTAACTTGGATGATCAGATGTTTTGGTGATTGGAATGTGGCTCATCTTCTCCCTAGATTGATTTGTTTGTTAGAATATGATAATATTTGTTTCTCGGTCTTTTTGTCACTTTCTCTTCAATCTCTTTTTTAAGATTATGTTTGCAATTCAATTCGTTATTTTGTTTTCTTTATAACAGATTGCTGGGTGTAATTTGAAACATCAATACAAAAAAAATTTCAAAAAACTTATGCCAACTAATTCGAACAAATACTGTCTAAAAGGCAGCAATGATATACAATAATTCATTCGAAATTCACAACATCATAGAAGAATCGGAGAAGCAAGAAGTTCAAACTAATTACCAGTTATAGCATTCTCGCAAAGAAGACTTATTACTCCAATTTGCTCTAAGTCGACCGCAAGAGCAAGAACAGGACATTTGGTTATATGGGGGCGTGGGATAAAAGCTTATAACGGAGAAATTTTCTTGCAGGATTTGTTCCAAGCGAGGATAGTGGACACGGTTTCCATTGCGTGTGCTCTTATCTCTCTTGACTTATTCTCCTGGACTTATTCTTTTGATTTATCTCTTTCATCAATAAAATAACTATAAATCAAATTCTTACGTCGATGAAATCACAATAATATTATTGGACCGGCTCTTCCATAGGAGACCCAAAGCAAGAACTTGTATTTTATATTGAATAATTCATAAGAAAATGCATCATTCATTTGCCTCCTATCTGCTCTATTGAACCAAACACAGACTGGCTCTTCCTGAAGACCTACTCTTCTGAAAATTAGAAAATATTTCATTCTTTCACGTAATTTTCTGATAGCAGAGCATGACCATTGTAGGTGTAACTAAAAAAATTAATGACAGGTTGGTACGTGGGCTTTGGAGTTTTCAAACTGCCATTTACTTAGGACCTTTATGTACTTCTAGAAAATTATAAAAATGTCATGACATATTTTATATCAGTTAGTCATAAACCTGGCCCACAGCCGTGTCTCAACTGCCCTATATTTTATATTGACATTTATGAACAGAAAAGCTCGTGCTATCAAAATTCAACTCAACAAGAGAATGAATGTGAATCCGGTCGAAGCCATTGAATCTAGTATTTTTATTGATGAATAACTGTGTTAAGAAGTTTTTTTTTTTTTATATTATATTAAGGAAAAAATAGTTAGTAGGTAGAATGGTGTTATATTTTAAGGTAAAGTCTTAAATTAGTATTAAAACAAGTAAAATGGTACATTATGTTTTTGAGTAGATCAAGTTGGAAAAGGGTTTTGTTCCTTACCAAAAATAGTTAGATTAAGTATTTTTTATATTATATTAATAATAAAAATAGTTAGTGAGTAGAATGGTATTATATTTTGAGAGAAAGTATTAAAATAAGGAAAATGGTACACGATATTATGTAAAAGTTATTACAAAAATATTATTTAATAAATGAAAATATCAAATTTATAACAACTATTAGAATAGCATACATACATAAATGATTTATATGTTATCAACTAACTACATATATGTTGCTCTAAGTTGGATGCAAGAAAGGTTTGAACCCTCCAATGAGCAGAGGGAGAGTATCACCCAGGAGAGGAGGTTGGTATGGGAACTGTCAATATACCTATCTGAGTAGATGCGCACACTCACTCGCATACGCTAGAGGAACCTTATTGAGTTAGTTTAAGTTTTGTGTCAGTAAGTGTTAAACCAAGTTTATAGCTTTTTGGTTGATAGAAAAGTTAGGATGGTTGTCTTTAATTATTATGATTGTTTAGTCAATTTGAGTTACTGTGTTAAAATCTTTGTGATGAGCATAAGATATATATTGTGTATTTGAATATATATGTAGGGATACGTATATATAAAATATGTGTGTGTGTATGCGGTGGCACATACATATGTATGTATATAGGTATTGGCATACATATATACGCAATACATATGTGAACATTCGCATATATATATATAATGTTTAAATGATGATAATATATATTAATATATGTATTTTTAATCGATTGATATAGATATATAAATATATACACATAAATAATATCATATATATTATTTTTATTCTAAAAATATGATGGAAGCCATATTAAATGGCAAGTAAGCCACGTGATATGATGGTATATATGTCACACAAAGGCAAGAGTGGAAACCATTTCTAATGGTTGTTTAAAATAATAAAGGCTACCAACATTGGCATCATATCTTGCAAGAGAATAGATGAAAAAAGTGCCATGATAGAGGCAAAGTTTAAATAGAGTTTCAAATGCTATTGTGCAACATGTAAAAGGAGTGCTTTGACCAAGTAAAAGGCATGTGATATAACTATTTGGAGCCCATGACTTGGGGCAATTGAGTAAGAGGTAAAATTTGAATTTGATTGGGACTTATATGTGTCATTTGCAAGACTTTTTTTGTTGTATTAAAAACTGTCAACAAGTAAGAAGGTTGCGCCCAGCAAGCCAAGTCAATTTGGAAGGTTATAGAGTTTGTTTTTTATTCATGCTTGCAACTGAAAATTGCACAATTGGCTGCTATGATTGGTAAAGAAGTTTTAGAGGTGGAAGCTAATAAGCAAGGTATAGCTATCTTAAAGGGATCGACCACTTCTCTATTGCATTATAAAAGGATGCAGGTGCTCATAGTTTTGTTGTTCATCTTTGGTGCATTTGTATTATTATTCTTAGCATTAGATAAGTGTAAGATTGTGAGGAAATAGTGTATTGTGAGCAAGTATATTTGGAATCTGCATTTCAATTGTCAAGTGAGAGTGAAAAGGTTGTTCATCTATGCTTCATTTGCAGTCCTTTATCAATTTATTTTGTGTATTCATTTTGTCATTTGAGAGCTAAGATTAGAGAAGGCAATAGGCTGAGCTATTGAGTTTTGGAGCAAGGAGTTGCAGGAGCTATTTTAATCCAGGCATGATTAAGATATCTCTTTCTCTTGAACTCATTTTCTAATTTTGATTCTAAGTTTTATTATTATTTGAATATGATTATGCTTATTGTGTGTCTATTTCTACTATTGGGAAGAATGAGATTGCATGTGCAAATAGCTAGACTATCTATGCATATAGCTATATTATAAACACAAGAGATAAGTTGCATATTGAATCATGAAGTGAATGATAAGTAGTGTGAACCATTTGAATCTATACCTTGCACAAACACAATAAACATGCAAACAATTAGATCAAACACAAGATTAGAAACCAATGATTCCTCAAGAAATCCATTTGAAATTTGTAAAAGATAAGAAATGAAAATGAAGAACACAAATGAAACAATTAAATCCTATCTAATGCAAGCAAACTCTTGATCTCTTGAGGGAGTTGGTGCAAATAGGTGTGTGGAGATTTTCCCTTTCCCAACTCCTTGAATGCAAATGTTGATTGAAGATGATTGATCCACTTGATAAAGACTTTGAATGTATGCTCCAAGCTTAAAATCTGCAAAAAAACCTAGCTATGATTCAATGAGATGGATGAGGATTGCTAAGTATTTTAGCATGGTAACTTTGCTTGAGATGTGGATGATAAAATGCATGGTGAAGCATTCTATTTATAGAATGTTGAAATGGAAACAAAGCCAAAATAGAGCAATGTGGGACAAAGATTCAACCAATGATATAATGCCACTTGTCAACATGTGATTGGATGAGGAATGAGCAAGTTTTGACAAATGTGCCAATAAATGCATTTTTGAATTTGAATTTTTGAGAAAAGACATGTAAGAGGGGGAAAGAAAATTGCATTGAATGCCACTTGGCTCAAGGCAAGGACATGTAAGAAAAAGTAAATGCCTTGTTGGAAGGACTTGTAAGAGAGAGTAAATGACATGTTGGAAGGACATGTCATTCAAATTTTGAATTTGAAATAGAAGAATATTCCTCCAAAAGATGCTTTGTTGAGGGAAAATGAAGATTTAATAAATCAATAAATTGATTTATTTGTGCAAGTGGAGATATCTAGAGAATGCAAGTGGGAGAGATTAGTATTTAATCATGGTTGGATTAAATAAATGATGATTATGTTAGTTGACTTATTTTGACTTAGATTTTTGGATTAATTTAAATCAAACAAGAGAGGAAATGATTTAATGAGTTTAATTAACTAAACATGTTTTGATTATTTAATTAAAGAGATTGAAGTAAGATTAAATTAAATAAGATTTTAATTTATTCAATTTAATAGATAGACTTTAGAGATTTAATTAAATAAAATTAATTATTTAATTAAAATAGGGATAATTAGATCAAATGAATTGATTTAATTAACAAGGGAAAATGACTTAATTAGACAAAAATAATTTATTTAATTAAGAGACGAAAATTGATGAATTTAATCAGATAAGGGAATTTGATTAAACAGTTAGACCGAGGGATGATTTAGGAAGAAACGATGTTAGTAGATCAGAGTTAGATGCGCAATGTCAACTTGTACATTTTGCGTGTCTACAAGTAGTTATCTTCATTATGTTATTTGAGTAATATATCAAAGAGAAGCTAAAATAAGGTTATAGGATATTATCATAATAATACAATATTGTATTGTGTTGTATTGAATGAGTTATGTTACTTTTCAACATAGGGATTGGAATTCATTTTAGAAGTATGGTCGTCTCTACTGTATATTGAATGATATTACGTTATGAATACCTACGTGTATGGTAGTATGACCATGAGTAGAGAACTTACATTCTCAAAAGCTTATATCTTTTATATCAAAAGGGTAGGTTATTCCCTAAGGTTAGGGTAAACACTTGAAAAAGAGTTAGTTGCCAAATCTTGAATGTTACAAGTATGTAATAGGGTATTCAAGAGATTGTGTCAAATATTTTTGGTCTATGAAACTATATTAGTGTGTCATAACTTTTTGAATGAAATCTTATTTATGAATGATAACCTTTGGTGTAAATGAAGAGAGGGGTTAACCTCGGGTCAATAAAGTTTCCAAGTAAGGGTAGGTGAACATATGACATCGCTTCATAGAAAGTGGATTGATTCTATTTATATATATCAAAACTTTGGCCAAAGTAGGTGTAGAAGTCGTCGCTTACACTTTGTCGGTTCACTGTGATCCAGATTTCCACAAAATGATGACAATAGTATAGTGCCTTTCTATAGTGGGGGGTAGCAGTTATGCCTTAATGCAGAAGTGCATCCTCAACATTTGAGAAGGCAAGATGCAAATGAGCATCAATATGTAAAATTCTTGAGTAGCAAGACCTCTCGAATAAAGAAGCGAATGAGATGCTTTTGGGTCCACCAAGCATCTATATCAATTTCGATTGAGGTTCTAAAGCCTAAGCATGCTTGATAGCTAGTAAGTAGATTCATGCATGGTTGGAGGCTATCCATAGTTGTATGGACATACTAGATATGTAGGACACAACACTAGATACAAGAATATGTGCATTATTAGAGGTTTCCATACCAAACTCTTTGTCAAAGGGTGGAGCCATTTTTTTATTAGAAAGATGTATACGGGACTACTAAGTTCGTGGCTGGAGGAAACGCACTTGGGTGATGCTCTCCCTCTTGCAGAAGGCAACCAAGGCTTGTGAAATATAAGAAGTGTGATCCAGATGAGGACACCTTGACCATTGAAATATTGTGAGTTATGAATATGATCATGAATATGATCATGAATCAATTGTATCTATATTTGAAAAGATGAGTTTCATCTACTTGGAATTATATAATGTTATTTCATTTATGCAATGATATGTGAAAATTATTTATTCAATGTGCAATTATATTATTGAAAAGGAAAATTTTCATTTCTTTGCTTTTGGAAACTTGTGTTATTCAATGTCTAAGTTAAAATTAGGTGAAAACTATTGGGTAAACATTGGCTATGTTACAAATCACCTACTTCCTAAGGTCTTAGAAAGTGTAAAACCTTATTTTGTGTCTCTTCTCTTGTCCTGCCCACTATCTTGTCTTGATGAATAATATCTAGGTTATCATTTATAAAATAATACACATATTCGCTAAGAAATGTGGATGGAAAAAATTCACACCCCTAGAGTCCATTTGGGGCTAAATCCTAAAGTGTAAAAACATAGACAAATACTATGCCACTAAGAAATAGTAACAAAGAGGGGAGGAGGAGGATCCCAATCACTGGCTTCCCCCATACATCAACAAGGTTTGAGATGTCTACGAGAGGGTCCCACCCATCATCATTTGTATCTTTATCTTTCTTTTCTTCAAGCTAGCAAAATAACAAGAGTCAACCAAGGGAACTCGCTAGAATCAAACCAACTAGATGTACCACCAGTAATCCACCAACATTTTCCTCTTGCAAGTGGCAATGTGGTAGAGCATTGAAGAGAAGGTTGTAACCAACCTTGCTCTCCATGGTCCCTTCTTGCAACTAAACAAGAAGCTTGGGAGAAAGTCTCTTATATACCTTGAGCAAAAAGACTCCATCTACAACAATATAAGTGGAAAAGTGAGTGGCCCCTAGAGGAAGAGGGGGATGGAGAAACTCTAGCCACCACACAAGGGGCATTGCCATAGTGTTTGAGGAGCACTTGTAGGTGGGCCACCTCAAGTGTAAATGTGTTTTCTTGCACTTGAAGATACAATAAAACATTAGAATATGTCATAGCTTTAGAATAAATTAAAACATGTCGATCAACGAAACAAGTGGCAGAAATAGTTGAATTTCTATATTTTCAAATGCTAAAGAGAATTTTCACCTTGAAATAAATTCAAATTATCTAGTTGAATTTGTGATGGATACGAGGCCAATCCCCTTAAAAGAAATATGTGCCATGAAAAAGATTATGGTATATTACGTAAAAAATCATAGATCTAGGTTCAAACTATAGGAGTTAAATGTGAACTTTCAAAACGCCAAGATCAAATTCCAAACCAAAATATATTCCACAAGAGAAATGGTAATATTAGTTTCTTGATTAAGGATGCAAGATTGATTGGTTGAATATGAAATTTACATGAAAATCCTTTCTTATAAAGGCAATATTGTGAGATAGGATTAGACAAGATAATGGCATGTGTCTTAATCATGTACAATGAGAAACTATCTCAAAAATTATTAAATGACCTAGGACACTAGAATTAAATGACATGATAAGATAAGATAAGATTAGATCACTTGACACTTAAGACTTCTAGAAAGATTCCTTAGGACCTAAGTAAACTTAACATATGAATAGGACCTACTAGTGAACTAGTTAGGTAAAACACCTAATTCACACCAACACCCCCCTTAAGTGCAACTTAGAGAGAAGTAGATTATTATGTAAATGATTCAAAACATGAAGATGATTATGGGTCCCAAAAACTAGGCCATGTTAGGTACCCATTTACAATGCAATTTCTCACAAACAAAGAAAAGGAGAAATCCCAGTGGGACAAAACTCCTCTCCAAAAGAGAGAAATGATTCAATCAATTTCCCCTCCATAGGAAGGAAAGAAGAGAGACTATATAACCCCCAAAAATAAGATAACCTGATGTAAGGAAATACTAGAAGCACATTGTGGAGTAAACTATGAAACCTTAATCATAGAAATAAAGGACAAGATGAGTATGATGCTAGAGATATTAGAAACTCTTTGAAGCAACTTTAAAATCATAAGAAAGAAAAAAAATGAAGATTGATTGTCATGATGTCGAGGAACACTGGAAAGCTCTTGATTGGAGCAACCTTATAATCTAATTGAAGCAACAGGAGATAGATACATGTTTTATAACTAAAATAAAGTGAAAGGATCAAAACAACAAATTCCCAAGTGACAAAATGCCCAAGTGATCAACTAGAATGTAAATACACACAAATCTAAATAAAATATATCTGGGACTGAATCTATAAAAACTACATAAATGGCATTACAGAGCTCCTCAATACCTTTCTAATGCCACAACAATCACAAAAGAAAAGATTGTGGTAATAAGTTATGAGCTTGGGAGCTAAAAATGATGATCTAACTTCAAACAAAAAATATTAGCAGCAAATAATAGAAACAAAAAAATAATTTCTTCCAATACAAGATACACTAAGCTAGCTTTATTATGATACCTCAATTTTTTAAAATGGACACCATGGTGAAAATTTATGGTCATTTAAAAAAAAATCCCAATTAGGTCATTAGGAAGTCAATTTTGGGCCCTCAAGAACCCATGTGACCAACCTGCTAAGATTTTGTTTTAAAAAATGCACTGCTAACAATGGCAGTATTACTAGGGCGAAGAGGACTGGTGGCAGTGGGCGATAGGTTCTATTTCCTAGGTCTTTAAACCCCCTACAAGGTGGTGACCATGGGGGTTTAAACCAATGACCTATAGCCCCAACAACCAACCGATTAGTCAAATAAAACAAAATATTTTTTTATCAATTAACCTATCAAAATTATACCATTGAAGCCAAAGATGATAACAAAATATAAACCAAGTACATAGAAGAGAATCTGAAAAATATGCTTAAAATATGTTGTAAGATGCTTTGTGAATATTCATCTAACTACAAACTGAATTGAGTTGTCAACATTGTACAGTACATTCAGCTACATATTCATATGACTACAAAAAATGGTGATTGTTGAAAAAACCTTTGATGCCCCTAAGACAAAGCATCCAATTTGAATGATTTGATAAGTGATCCTTAAGTTTTTAGGCCTTTCAAATGTGATGGAAAGGTTTATTTTAGCCCAGAGTGCTCTAAAAATTTAGCTACATTGTAGATCTGGTAACCTTCACCTAACTTGAAACCCTTGTAGATTTGGCCCAATATGTCAAATCTTGATGAATCAAAATTAAAATTTGACTTTCTTTTATGCCCTAAATTCACCTGTGAGGTCCTTGAAATCCCACAATACACTCAAAATATTATTCAATATAAAATATGTCTGTCATATTTGGGAAGGATTTTGTAGCACTAGAGCTTTGATGCCATGTAGAGGTTGAATGTGAACTCCCAACACCCCAAGATTAGTTTCCAAACCAAAATATTCTACAAGAGAGAAATGGAAAGAGTATCTTTCTTGATTAAGGATGGAAAATTAATTAATTGAATATAAAATTTGCATGAGATTCCTTGCATATAAAGGAAATAGTGTGAGATAGGATTAGACAAGATCATGGCATGTGTCTTAATCATGTACATTGAGAGAACTACCTCAACAATTATTAAATGACATAAGACACTAAAAAATTAAATGAAATGATAAAATATAAGATCACATGACACCTAATACATCTAGAAATATTCCCTGGGACCTAAGTAAACTTAACATGTGAATAGGACTTACTAGTGGACTAGATAGGTAAGACACCTAATTCACACCAACACAATCATTTTGCGCTCTAAGATAGAATTAGAATATGGGTTTAAGAGACTTTGGTTTCCCACAAAAATGGGTAATGAGGGTCTAGAATTCTCAAATAGGAAAATTTGAAGCCAACAAGAATGCCTTGGAAAAGAATACACCAACAAAAGTGAGTCAAATTGGGTTCCAAAATAATTGACCAAATGGTGTGAAATTTGTGTTTCCAAATATATACTAGTGATTGTAAATGCCACCACTTATTCAAAGGAGGAACCATCATGGGAAAGTGAGGAAAGAGATAGATATTCTTGTTATGGTTTGTAATTTCAAAAATCATTATTTAGACACCACTTCTAATATTTCAACCAAGGCCTGGAAGAATTTATACTAATTTTTGAACCATATTAGTTGAAACTTCCCCTATGACTATATTAAAAGTTTCAAAATCCTACTTGGAATGGTGAATCTTTTCTTTATCTTCATTGCATGATAGGAGACTCAATTAAACTCTAGAGAATAGGTGTAGAAAAGTTTAAATTCCTTTCTTGTGAAATATTTAGGCATACACCCAAGGTAGCCTTGCCAATGAGTGATTGTGATCTTAAAAAATAGGTGACCACCAAATATTCTGTTACTTGATGGAAATCCCATTATAAAATCTAGAACCATTATAGAGAAGCCATGTATTCATGGCTTTATGAGCTCTCTAAGTAATTTGTATTAAATGAAAGTCTCTTATATATACACAGAGTTCTTTATGGTGAGAATATTTTGAAACCCAATCCCCTTCCATGTAGGCTATCTAGAAGGATGACCAAAGGAAATACAATACCACACAAGGATTTTCTATGCTTCATTACCTTGAAGTTCATGGTTGATCCACTTAATACAAACATTCAAACCCTAAAATTGGGTGGATAAAAGCCCTAAACCTCTAGAATCCTACAGGAGACATCAAAACTCCTAAGCCACCCTATGAAATCCATTTTGATAAAGGATAATCCCAAAGAAAATCATGAAGAAGCTTGTCTAATTTCATGTAAGGGGCCTTAGAAGGATACCAATGTGAAGAATAATCTACATGAGTAGTCGTAAAAATCTTGGAACAAACATAAAATTTCTTGGATAGAGAAAGGGGTTTAGTGACCAAATAGACCAACTTTTTAATTCTAGTAAGAACAAATTGCCATAAGGATATTTGTAGAGCTTCAAAGGAAAATGGGAGTTCCCAAGAATCTAAAAGCTTCTTTGTGACCAATCCATTTCTAGTAGTAGGAGTTGATCCAAGAATGCATGGGAGGAATGATTATCTATAGCATTGAATCTTATGCCACTGAATGGTAGAGATAGAAGCTTTGCAAAAACTATCTACGAACTTAAGGGCATGTTTGATATTTTTATCCTCTTTTAAGAGTGTGAAAAAAAGTTATCCAAAAAGTGGCCATTAATAATTTGAGTTGAAAATTTATGTAAAGATATACCTTTTCCCAACCCCTAAGACATGGAATGAGCAAGAAGATAACCAAATCCTTCATCAACTAGCATATAGAGATCTTGAGCCAAGGGACAAACTTGGTGAATAGACCTGAAAATACTAAAGGCATTAGATAATTGATTAATAATAATAATACAAGATGAGGCATTTTCAATGAGAATAGTGACTAATTGAATGAAGCAAGGCCAAAATACTAGAGCTTGAAGCATGACTAGTGTATACACCTAAAAATGGTCACATCACAATAGTCTGGTAATTAATTAAATATTAAATCTCTAAATTCAATCTGTGTATAAATAAATCTAAATAATTTATTTATATTGTTCATTCTTTCATTTCGATTAAATAAATAAGTTTATTTAATCACTTTTCTTATCCATTTCTTAATTAATTAAATAAACATTATTATTTATTTATATTAATTATCATATAATCTTGGCTTGGATATTTTATTCAAATAAAGATTAAATATTTCAAATTCTTCTAAAGTCCATTCGTAATTAAATATTCCAAATATTTAATTAATTCTTCTAAAGTCCATTCACAATTAAATATTCCAAATATTTAATTAATTCTTCTAAAGTCCATTCACAATTAAATATTCCAAATATTTAATTAATTCTTCTAAAATCCATTCACAATTTTGATTAAAATCTTCTAAAGTCTATTCGCAATTAAATATTTTAAATATTTAATTAAGTCTTCTATAGTCCTAAAATCAAAAATCAAACTCACATGAAATTAAACAAATTTATTTATTTAATTTGGGATTATCTTCAACAACCATGAAACAAACTTCCAAAATAGAAAATTAATTTCTCTGTTCCTGTGCAAGATTATTCCCGTGGGTTGAAGACAAACCTCCATTCTTCTCTCCAACCTCCCAACATCTTCCATCTTCCTCTCAACCTCTCCATCTCTCACCATCGAAAATTACCAAACAATCTCATAGCCATTGATCTTTGCCAGCCAGGCTCTTGCCTATAAAAATCTATAAAAGGGACTGTCGAGTCTCTGAAAAGCATAGAAGCTTTCATACAGGAAAACTATAGCCAATTTGCAATAGCATGGCCTTTTAGCATCCATAGCATTCTAAATCATAGCATAGCATAGTTTAGCATATTAGCAATCCATATCATGGCCAATCATCCTCATAGCTTAGTTTCAATAGCATCCATAATCCACAGCCCCTATGCATATCCGTATTAGCATTTCACTCCACCAGCATATAGGATAGAGAAGTACTCTCCTTTTGCATACTCGTTCTACAGGTTGCCATTCTAAGAAGCTTTTCCTATACAATCTGAGAGCAGTAGCTTCAATAAAATCCCTGGAGATAGAGGACAATGGAATGATTCTGAAGAAGCTCTATTTGTTTTCTTTGAATTCAATTTATCTTGCTTTCTTTAGTTTAATGTTTCATTGGTGTGTTTATATTGTTTCATTTTGATACTAAAATTTTCCCACACACATTTTTGGTGCCCACCGCAGGGCTCTTGCCCCAATTCTAACATCTTTTTGTAGGTTTTTCTGACAGGTCATGGCTAAAACAGCATATTAGCGCAATAAACACATTTCAGCACAAGTCACACCCAGTTTAGTGCCCTTTAACACTATTATAGCGCCCATCAGTGGTTTCATAACGCCCATCAGTGGTTTCATAGTGCCCATCAGTTGTTTTATAGTGCCCATCAATGGTTGCATAGCGCCCATCAGTGGTTTCATAGTGCCCATCATTGGTTTCATAGCGCCCATGATGTTTGTTTTAGCACAATTTTTATTTTTAGCATAAATTTTTTAAAACCTACAATTGTAATCTGTAACTTAAATACGATTTGACTGGATCCAACGCGACCACGGCCAGTAAGGGCTCTAAAGGAATGAAGCAATCCTAGGATAGTCACTTAATTGAAATGAAGCAATCCTAGGATAGTCACCTAATTTAAAAGAATGAAGCAATCCTAGGATAGTCACTTCATCTTTTATTTTGGACTAAAAAGAACACCATGAATTTGTGAAGCAAAATCTTCATTTAAATTAGAACATTGTGATTTGGGTTTTAAAAAGAACATTTGTTTACTTTGTTTGTGGAAAATAGGTTTATGCTGTCCCCTTAACTAGGTGATAAAAATACCAGACTTTCCTTTTCAATTTCATGCAAATTTATTGTTTTAATTACATCCTTTAGAGAGTCTGCTCTTGTGGGAAAAAGTACTCACTCAAGAGGAACGACTCAAGTGGGTTCAAGCCAAAGTCGGGCTATTCCGCCCCACTATAAAATTTAAAGCAAATCTGGGGAAACCCTCTTTTGATGGTAGTGTGCAAGATAACCATCCCCAAAGCCTTTGTTCTAAAGGTTGGGAGGTCTCTCGAGGGAGTATATCATTTGTCACACCGAACGGAAACCCTTCCTACGAACTTAGTGTAGTATCTAACTGAAGTTAGTTTATGAACACCATAATAATCATAGTGCAGGGGAGGGAAGAATCTACCCCCAAGATACTCACCATATAACTACCAAGGACCATTTGCTTAGGGGATCCATTATCCACTTCCATCACTCTAAGTACGTGCCTGGAAAAGACAAAAACACAGGCGCCCCTTTGGGGGTGACACGGCTGTGTGAGTCAACGCAGTTTTAATATGTGGGTTGTTGATTATTATGGTGACCTACTTGAGTACTAAGAGTGAGTCTGCTTGAACTATCTGTCATGTGTAAAACCTGTGAAAATAATTTTTGAGAAACATTTTGATCATACACTTGATGTTTAGTATAGGACTTAAAAACAACTATTCTACAACTTGCTTGATGTCTTTTCAAAACATTGATTCAGTAAAGATCATCCAAAACTCATAAATACATTGATTACACTTATCATTTTTTGAGACTAGGATCAAATCTAAAAAAAGTGCATCTTTTCAAACAAGTTTTTGATTATTGATTCAATTCCCCAATAGGATTCTAATATCCTTTCATCTTGGAAGCCACAATCAAGAGTTAGAAACATCATTTGATCATATCATAAGATTTTCATCTTATCAGATCAAGACATCATCATTTTTATACTTATTAAACTGTGATCTAAGTCTAGAAGAACATTTCAAAAGCATATGCCTGTTGTCCACTTTACAACATGGGTGATAGGGAACAAAATCATTTTCATAGGTTTCGTACTGGGAATAGTTCAAATGATGAAATAACCGATGAAATGATTCAAGAAGTTGAACAGGATCCACAGTTTCACATAATTTTGGACAAGATCTTAGAGCGAGATAAAGAAGGCTACTTTCTTTTTTTAGCAAACCAAGGTGCCAAATTGCCCTCTAACTACAATATGGAGAAAATTAAGGAAGATCCTGAAAAGACTAAAACTCCATTAAATGATCTTAGTAGTCTTCCCCAACAAATAAGAGCACTCCAAAGGCAAATCAAGGAAATACAAGGGGGCACAACTATGAAGTCCTTTGACCGAAATATGAATGTAACCTCTTCTCCTCCAAAAGCAACATCATCCAAATTCAATGTTTTTGAATTTTTGCAAAGGTTAAATGAGAAGCCTAAATCTAAGCCATCAAATAAAATTGACCAATCCTGTCATGTCATGCATTTATCTTCATCCCCCATAATTCAAAATGAACCTCATGATTCTTTCACTCAAGATAACGATTCCATTCAATCACCTTCTTCTATCATATCCTTTACATCCAATGATTCATTTCAATCTACACATCTCGATCAAAACATTATACAAACCCTTCCTATCTTTGATCAAGATCCCATCTCTCAAGAACCATATGATGATCCCCTCCTTTCATTATTCACCCATGATAATCCTCTTCCATCTCAAGAACAAAATGTTCTTCCAAGTTCTCTTCCACATCATCTAATCAATCCATACCATCCCATGATTCTATTGCATCACAAGAGCATGATAGTTCTTTCGTCCTATCTAATGATGTCTTACCAATTGATGATCAAGATATGATTTCTACAAAATTTCACGATTCCCTTCCTCATCAAGATCAATATATGCTTCCATTCAAGGATACCCTTTCATCCCATGAAGATGATTATCCTTATCATGATCAAGATATGCCTTTCATACCACTTCATAATCCTTTTCCAAGTCAAGATCAAAACACCCCATCATCCCCATGTCAAGAGCTTATCACACCTATTCAAGTTATCCCTGAACCCCACACCTATAAATTGGGATCCTCCACCTTTATCCATTCTGGTTTACTTCCAACACCTATCCTCTCATCCATATCATATCCTCCTCAAAATGGACTTGCATCTTGTTTCACAAACAATACATATCCCATTGGTAAACAAATGTGTGAAATTATGAATTACAAAGGAAAAGGTTTAGGCCTTCATGAGCAAGGTATCCTAGAACCCCTTTCTATCCAAGCACATCCATATTCTCATGGCCTTGGTTATACACCTCATGCTCAACCTAGGTATCCTAGTCCATCAAACTCTCCATCCATCCTAGGTCCTTATCCTAGTCCATCAAAAACACCATCTATCCTAGGTCCTTATCCTAGTTCATCAAACCTTCCATCTATCCTTGGTCCTTATCATCCCAACCCTAGCTCATCAACCCTTCCATCCATATTAGGGTCCCACATTTCTCCATATCCTATTCTTCAAGAACAACAAAGGCACACATCCTTGATCCACTTTCAAAATTATTCCTTCATTAACTCATCCATCATACCTCCATATCGTTCATCTCAGTACACTCCTTCCATTTCTTTTGGAAGCAATTTGGGTGCCAAATTTCAAAAGCTTCAATATAAAACTCCACATGTATCAAAGGATCAACATGTATCCTCGAAGAGTCATGCAAAATAAAAGAAAATTTGATCCAAAATCAAAAGAAATATCTAAAAGGCCACAAAGGCCCATCAAAGAGAAAAGGAAATTTTCAAAGACCACAAAGGTCCATAAATCAAAAAGAAAAATGTCAAAGGCCACAAAGGTCCACAAAGAAAAACTCAAAGTCAAAAGTCATGTGGATTCCTAAAAGTCTCATAAAAGCAATAAAATGTAAATTGGCATCCAGATTTGCTAATCCAAAAGCTTCCTCCAATTTTCCATCTAATAACCTATCACCTTCCAAATCCATTTTTCCTCCATCACTTCACTGCCCTTCAAGGTGTGTGCCAATGTTGATCTTTCCAACCTTTCCATCTATCCATCAATAGGCCTTCCAACCTCCTATCCATTATCCAACATTCATCCCCCATCATTCTCCTTTAATCCAAACTTTTGCATAAGTCCTTAGATTCTTCCATCATATCATTAATCTGCCAACATTTAGGATTCTAATTCCCATTGCCATGGTTTATTAGAGGGATATTTGGTTGTGAAACTTGATGCTTAAGTCCTTCCTCCATCTCCCTATCATCCATATCCTATCTTCCATATTCCTCTTACACTCTACACTTAGGGACAAGTTTCATCCATCTTATCATTCATGGTCATGCCCATTCCTTACATTTCCAACTTTGATCTTGACAAGGTTAAGGATCTTCTTGAACATCATATATCTTATCTTATACACTTTATCCATATCTATCATCTATACATATCTATAATATCCATATCATGCAACAGGAAATCCTTGTGTTTCATCATGGCTTGATGAAATTTGTACATATCCATCATATTTAGGTTGTGTTTACACTGGGGGTAGAAACATAGACTAAACAAGAGAGGGGAAACAAGATTTTAGAACATCACAAACGGACAACGGAAGGTTTGCCAAAATGCAACATACATTGATGCATCAAGTCAACCACAACATCAAAACAATCACTCAATGCCAATGAAATCAAACATGGTCAAAACAACATTAATCAAAACACAAACATCAATGTTGATAACCAAGTTGGATGATCTTAATCTGAATAATGTTTGAAATACTTTAGGAAAAATTTGAATTGTTGATTGAGTTTATATCATATCTTTGGAGTAATTCAATGATGTACTGAACTAGAAAAGCAAGGAAGGAGTATGATTTTTCTTTGTCTGTTGTTTGTGAGGAAATCATTAGTACTATGCAAATTGGTCGCGAGACATGCTCTACTAAGTATCATTGATGACATTTCAGAATTTTGCACTTTAGGAAATGATTCTTTCTGTTTGTACAAGCAATACTCAGGTCATCTAGGTTCAATTATACCTAGATGCTTGTATTATCTTGCTATATCAAAAATAATGAAAGCAATACTTAGGTCATCACTGGTGCTAACATACCCTTTGATGCTTGTATTAACTTTCAACATTTCAATGCTCTATGATGACACAAAAAAGCACAAATAAGATCTCAAAATGGCAATATTGTACGAATATCCTGCATGGTCAGTATAGATTGCATTCATGTTAGAATCTGCATTTTGCATTTATAGATTTTCCCAAAAGCTGGCAAAGTATACAATGTCTTAATAAAAAAAAAATCAAAGTTGATCACATGAAAACACTATGAGGTGCTACCCCCAGATGTTGTTGGTCTCACACCACCTGCTCCTACATCAAAAGATCAAATCATCAATAACATCAGAAGATCAGACCATCATTCAAATCAAAATGGATCATCAAATCAGTCAAATCAATCCAATCAGAATACATGATTAGACCATTTGTTTTCAACAACTTTGAAAGCAAATTTATCAAACTATGATTTTTCTTTCAACAACCTTGAAAGCAAATTTATCAAATCTAGTGTTTGTTTTCAACAATTTTGGAAGCAAACTTATCAATCGAAACCTATCAAATCAAATCAACAACTATTTGTTTTTCATCATCATGAAAGCAAATATATCAAATCCTGTTTGTTTTTAACAACCTTAGAAGAAAACTTATCAACACCTATTTGTTTTTCATCATCATGGAAAGGAAATTTATCAAATCCTGCTTGTTTTTAACAACTTTAGAAGCAAACTTATCAAAATCAATATCATACCAACAATTTGTTTTCAACAACTTTGAAGACAAATTTATCAAATCTTGTTTGTTTTTAACAACCTTAGAAGCAAACTTATCAACAAATTATTTTTTTTCATCATCATGAAAAGAAAATTTATCAAAATCCTGTTTGTTTTTAACAACCTTAGAAGCAAACTTATCAAACAAGCACGACTTGTAACAGCTTTAAAACAAATTGCTCGGCCTACTGTTTTTTTCCAGCAACCTTAGGAACAAATTTATCCAGTTGACATCATCAAATTGAGGTGTATCACATAGGTAGTTGCATTTTAACCATGGGGGCAATCTAAGTCATCGTTTTTCATCCTCGCATCTTTTCCGTCTGTTTCTTCATATCATCATTTTAGGAGCGATGAATGACATAAAATCAAAATCATAAAATCAAAACATTCAAAAAATAAAAATAAAATTTACAAGCAAAAATCTGTAGATTCATCATTGAGGGGGCATATACTATCAACATTAGTCAACTGTAAGGCTGAAATTTCAAAATTCTTTGAAGCAATGCGTAAAACACATCACTTCAAAGGGGCAAAATGTATACACCTAAAAATGGTCACATCACAATAGTTTGGTAATTAATTAAATATTTTAATATTTTAATTAAATCTCTAATTCAATTACTGTATAAATAAATCTAAATAATTTATTTATATTGTTCATTCTTTCATCTTTGATTCAATAATGGTTATTTAATCTTTCTTATTCATTTCTCAATTAATTAAATAAACTTACTTGATTTATTTTAATTATCTTTTAATCTTGGCTTGAATATTTTATTCAAATAAAGATTAAGTATTCTTTTCTTCTAAATTCCATTCACAATTAAATATTCTAAATATTTAATTAAATCTTCTAAATTCCATTCACAATTAAATATTCCAAATATTTAATTAAATCCTCTAAAGTCTATTTGCAATTAAATATTCTAAATATTTAATTAAGTCTTCTATAGTTCTAAAATTAAATATTTCAAAAATATTTAATTTCCTCAAAATTCATACAAAATTAAATAAATTTATTTATTTATTTAATTAATTTGGGATTATCTTCAACAACGTGAAACAAACTTCCAAAACAGAAAATTAATTTCTCTTTCCTGTGCAAGCTTGTTCTCATGGGTTGAAGACAAGCCTCCATTCTTCTCTCCAACCTCCCAACATTCTCCATCTTCCTCTCAACCTCTCCATCTCTCACCATTCAAATCTACCAGACAATCTCACAACCATTGATCTTTGCCAGCAAGGCTCTTGCCTGCAAAAAGCTATAAAAAGGATTGCCGGGTCTTTGAAATCACAGAGAGAAGCTTTCATACAGGAAAACTATAGTCAAATAGCTTTCAAGCATCCATAGCATAGTCTTTTAGCATTCATAGATTGTAGAATCATTCCATATCATGGCCAATCATCCTCATAGTTTAGTTTTAGAAGCATCCATAATCCACAGCCCCTGTGCATAATCTACAGCCCCTGTGCATATTCGTATCAGCATTTTCACTCCACTAGCATATAGAATAGAGAAGTACTTTCCTTTGCACACTCATTCTGCAGGTTGCCATTCTGAGAAGCTTTGCTTCCACAATCTGAGAGCAGCAACTTCAAACAAATCCTTGGAGATAGAGAAAAATGGAACGGTTCTGAAGAAGCTCTATTTGTTTTCTTTGAATTCATTTATCTTGCTTTTCTTTAGTTTAATGTTTCATTTTGTGTGATTTGTTTATCCTATTTTGATACACATATTTCTATCACACAATGTGTAGTCAATCTTTGCTTCGCCATCTACTTTCACTCCATCTACCTTAGTCTATAATAAAAACCTACATTTCTGACACCATCACGATATCTTGTCAATCTTGCCATTTTTGTCCATGGTTGACAAATGGTTGACATCAGGTCTTGCATACCATCTGTTTGTCGCCTCAAGCATGTCCTTTTTCACATCCTTCAAACTTGGCTAGTCTTGGACCTGACTGGGGGAAATCCTTTATCACATGATTGCAGTGGGTGTTGCACATGGTTCTATCAATCAAAAATGTCTTGAAAAATGACAAAAAAAACATAAAATGTCCTAAAAAAGGACAAAAAATCATAAAATGTCCTAAAAAAAGACAAAAAAATTATAAAATGTCTTGAAAAAAGACAAAAAAATCATAAAATTTCCTTAAAAGACAAAAAAACTTCCCTAAAAGATAAAAAAAATCATAAAATATCCTAAAAAAAGACCTAAAAATTGAAAAATGTCCTAAAGAAATTCAAAAAAATCAAAATATGGCAAAAAAACAAAAACATCCAAATAACATTCAAAAATCCCAAAAACAGAGTTGTAACTTGTCAAGTTAATCATGTCAGTCAGTCTTTGTCATTGTCGAACTATGAGATCTTTGAGTGTATGATGTAGGCAAGGCTTATCTTTGAGCCCACAAAACATTAGGTCAGTCCTGTTAGGCTTGTCCAAATAAAATCATGACTCAATCTTTGATCAATCAAGACAAAGTCATTGGTCATGTCGAACTACGAGGTCTCTAAGTGTATGACATAGGCAAGGCCATCATTCAATGAGACCCCAAGGCCGCACTAGGTCAGTCCATTAGAGTTCATGACACTGCACTGGCACACACGTCAAATGTCTTCTAATCAAACAAATTATTCTAACAAACTTTGGCAATTATTTAATTAACATGTCAATTACATTAGCATGTTGACACAAACATGTAGTCAATCCTGTCATCAAGTCAACTCTAGTCAAACTCAGTCAAAACAAGTCATCCTATCAACTCTTGGTTACACTCTCTAGATGGGTCCTTCAGAAGAGCAACCCCTGTCATTTATTTATGCCTTAGGATGCATCCTTCCTAGGCATAGTCACTGTCATTTGGCATTTTGAGGGATTCTCGTGACATTTGAGGATTGATCCTCTGAACATCGACATCATTCAGGATGTGTCCTTCCTGATTTTGGCATTACATGGCATTTGTCACCTAGACATCATCAAACTTGGAATCTCGACATCAAAAGACTTGACATTCATACACCCTTGGCAAACACTTGGCAAACATTGTCTTGCCATTTTGTCCTTTGATTTTTCATCATGCTACTAGTTCCTCGAAGATGTCTTAACAATAGGATTTAGAGGAGCAACGACGTATCATGATGATTGTCTTGTCTTGTCTTTTTCAAATAGTCATGTTGCTAGTTCCTTGAAGATATCCTAGCAACAAGATTTAAAGGAGCAATGGCATTTCATGGCTTGTCTTTCTTGTGTTCCTTGTTTGTGGTTGGTTATGACAAAAATATTGGGGCAATCACGCTCCTAGTATGAGTCATGATCATCCTTGTCCACGACTGCTTGTTTGATGTGATGGTACAACCTTGCATACCATTGATCTATGTCATATCATGGTGTTTGTTGGCCATTACAATAATCCACCCAATGATGATTAGAGCAATAACTAGTAGTTCTTTGGCAATATATTGAAGGATTTTGTCTCCGCACTAACATCCATCTTTTTCTATTTTGTCATTTCTCTTCTTTCGTCTCTTCATGATATCCTGTGACATACAAAAATATAATTGCATACATGATCAAATAGACATTGCATTAGTTCATCACACATTTACATATAATTGCATACATGATCATATAGACATTTCATTAGTTCATTACACATTTACATATATGCATTCGCCTAAAGTGCATTTAAACATTCATTAAGGCATGCATTCATTAAACATCCATTTAAATATTTGTATCCACATCATTAGACTACATATATCATCTACATTCATCAATTTTCATTTACATAACATAAAAAGTGCATTAAACATTTCCATACACTGTCCATATCATTAATGCATACACATCATAACATAAGGCATCACATGTCGCATATATGGTCATACATCAATGCATCCATAATCATAAACATGTCATTCACTAGAAAGAAAACATTATGCATACATATAGGACATTATCATCATCATATAATCATCATACATAACATAGTATCATCATGGAATCTCATCATAAAAACCCATCATAAAGGAATACATCACAAAACATATAAAGACATCATCATAGGAATCATCATTATAAATCATATCATATAGACATAATAAAATCATAATGCATCATCACATAACACTAGCATATAGCTCGTGCCAAAACTGCATCATATATATAATCTCAAAAATCATGTTACAAGATAGAGTCACAAGGTATCCCAAAAATAGAGCTCGCAGGCTCGATGGTCAAAATATAAATGTCATAACATAATCTCTCAAACATAATAACAAGATAGCAATAACATGGCCTTAGGATGTGCTCTCCTCATCCCCTCTAGGAGAATATTGAGGTGATTGATGACGTCTAGCAGGAATTGATGGAATCGTGGACACGGTAGGCTGAGTTTGTGAAGCTGAGGGATTTGTGACTGGTGGCTAGCTATGCTCTAACCTATGCCTTGAAGTAGATGATCCATGGCTATGACTGGATCTATGGCCCAAATAGTTCCTATTACTATGATGAGATATATTCCCTAAGGGATTCCTTGAGGAGGTAGACCCACCCACACTACTCTGACTCTGGCTATTGTGGCTCCTAATATTGCTGCCTGAACCATTGCCTATCTTAGTCTGAGACCGAGATAAACCAGGATCCCACTGATCTGCTAGCACTACCCTCTCATACAACATCCTATACTATCCCTGGCTCTCACTCATCCTAGACAGATCCGTGGCTATCTCTCCAACAAGCCCTGTACATAACTGCACAAACTCCAAGCACCAGCTCTGCGCCTCCTACCATTGAATATTGACTTGATCTTACTCTACTCTCATGACCTCTAGCTCTATCTATAGGAACTTGACCTATGTTGAGGCCTCATCTAACTTCCACTACATATCGGCTAGTCTCTGATCAACTATGGCATCATGTGGCAAAGGTGGTCCGCTAGATATATCCTCATCTTCGTCCACCATCCGTTCTTTAAGCTGTCTCTCAACCTCATCCATATCATCCTCACCACCGATGTCTAGCTCCTCATCATCGCCTCTGATCTCCTCCTAACCCAAAATTTCCTCCTCCCCTCCACCGACATCTAGGGCCTCCTCTCCTATATGCACCCGTACCTTTGGCTGCTCCACCTCCTACCTAGCCTCTTCCTTCGGCTTCTCCTCCTCCTGTCTGACTCCCTCATCTCTCTCCTCCTCCTCGACCACCTCAAGGATCATGTCTAAGGGTACCCTCTCAACACATTGTCATACCCTCCTGCCCTACCTCTTGCCATCTATTCCTCTCCTCCTCCTACTCCCAAGTCGAGATCATAAGCAATGTAGTATCATAGCTAATACTGTGCACACCTCTATATGCCACCTCATGTAACTGATGATAAAGCATACCCAGTAGACATGGCCCCCATGTAAATAATATACTATCCCATCTCATCTAAATGAGCACATCTCCCCATCCAATAGGGAACCCATGTCAGCGATGATATGGAATAAGTACATTGGCAATCAGAGTACATAGCATTGCATCCCATCAAGGATAATGTTTAGCCATAAACTCCCATCAAATCTCATATCCCTTGATACCTAGTCCCACACCATCATTAGCCTCATAGTACTCTGTAATCACCTGCTATCCCTGATGTGGATCATAAACCACTTGTTGTCCTCTGATTGGAAGGCGTAGAATCCTCTACACATCCTCGAGCATGACAGTGGCCTCACCCATCGACAAGTGGAATGAACAAGTCTCTGAGTTCCATCTCTCGACCAATGTTGTCAATAGTCCCCTATTTTCCTGAACAATGGGCATATAGGTCACATAGTATAGTCCAAGTTGCATCAGTCGCCTCCACTCCATGTCTCGCAACTGATCTCTAAATACATATGTGGATGGCTAGAACTCGCACATGTAAATAGGTGGTAATCATTTATGCACATGCAAAAATGAGAGTTAGCACATCATTGAAAATCATCGTTACCATCTATCTAATCAAAAGTAAGCAAAAATTGAGCCTAAAACTAAGTCAACCCTAGTCAAAGTCAAATGTGTTGCACCAAGTCAATTGTGTCATTTGGCACTTCATTTGCATCATGATAGAGCACATGTGTCATTTCATCTAGCATTGTATCTCAGTATGGTGATTGCATCACAAAAACTCACAAATGTGTCATCCTACAACACTTGTGTCACTTCTGCCATCATATGCATCATTGTAAAAAAATTGCATTGAATGGCCTCACATATGCACTCCAACATGGCGATTACATCACTAGAACTATCATTTGCGTTGTGAAATGACAATTGCATCTCACTGGTCCGAAAATGTGTCACTTTAAACCTAAACCTAATAGACCCTTTGTGTTTGCATTGCAATGCATCAAATGCGTGCAATGCAAACACACATGCATCTTTTGCGAACACACATGCATCATGCTGCATTCGTTAACCTAACTTTAAACCCTAAAAGAGTACGCAAAATGAAAAAATTACGAAGTGGGTACATGGTACTTACCAATGGCTCTGTGCCCTCTGGCCATCTGAAGGTTCGCACAATGTAGCCGCGATGCTCGGTCACTGGAATCACCATCATTGTGAAGTCTCCTCTCTCTGAGCTCTCAAATTTCAAATGGTAAAAGTGAAAATGAATTGACTTTTACCCATTTTGAACCTATTTATAGGGTAAAAGTGGGATTTTCTTAAAAAAATTATTACTGAAGGCTCTTTTGACCAACTCGTTGACTGCCCTAAACACATCAAAATCCAAAATCGATCGCACCACTGATTTCCTAGATATCAAATTAGCTTATCGAGACACATTCCAAATTTTTCTGTCACTGGACGAAAAATTTGAAAATTTTCCTGAGGGGGCATAGATACTCCGTACTTTCGCTAGGGTATATTTTTGATTGAATTTTCTTTGTCACAATGTGACAAGTTGCATTATGACAAAGAGGGGAAAAATTTAGACACATAAAATTGACCTAGGCCTGCAAGTTTTATTTTTCTCCATATTTCTTCCTAACATAATTAAAATATTTAATTATGTCCTATGGTCCAATTCCAACTATTAATTAAATAATTCTTAATTATTTAACCAATTCATGTCTTTTATTCCTCTTGATTATTTAAATAAATAAATTTTATTTAATTATTTAAATACGCCATTAATTGCTAAATGTCTTCTTATAATTAATAGCCCACCTTGGCCTCTCCTAATTTTAAATAAAAAAAATTATTTAAAATTGTCCCACTTTCTAATTTCCTTTCTCCAAAGTAAATAATTTAAATTAATTACTTACTGTCACATGGGCCCCACCTTTTGAATTAAATTAATTTTTAATTTAAAATGTCAAGCTTCCTCCATAAATCAAATAATTTCTAATATTATTTGATTTTCTAGCTTTTTCTTTTCCTGTGCCATTCTTTTCTCCTTGTCACATGCATTCTTGACCTTTGATTTGATTTTTCTCAGCCCTTCATTTCAAATTCTAACCTAATGTTGCCCTAACCCTAATTGTGGGTTGTCATATTCAATCTCAACCATTGATCTTAGGGCATTTGTCAATCTTCAATCTTGGCCATTCATCTGAAATTGACTTTTCTATAAAATGGCAGTTTTGGCCTCATTTGACACACTTCATCTCTTGACATATTATGCATACTTTATACATCTTGGCATTTCTTGACTTCATGCTTTAGACATTTCATGATTTAGAATTGCTTCATAGTTGCATTGTGTAAGCATTTGATAGAATCCTTCAACATTTGTTTGGGACATTGGCATAATCATAGGTTGCTCATAAAAAATCTGAGGGGAATTATCTACTTGCAACAAATAGAGAAGGTACAATGGAGGTTAATCATGGAGGTTGAAGACATTTGGTGATATCTTTCCCTATTTTCATGTTTTGTACTCCTTTGTTCTTCATTGCTTTGCTTTGGGTTATTTTGTTTAAGCTTTACTCTGCTAACCTGTTATTTTCCCTAAGCTACACCATGAGCAAATGAAAATGAATGAAAATAATCTCTCACAAACAAAGTACAGGGGAAAAACCAGTGGGAAGAAAACTCCTCTCCAAAAAAGAGATGAAATGTAGAAAATATCAAATGATGGAAGAGTGATGTTTGGAGGTCTCAAAATTAATACCCCCAAGAACTACAACCATCAAAAAATACAAAACAAGATAAAAAAAATTGAAGACTATATAGCCCCCCCCATAATGAAGGGTGGTCCCCTCAAGAAGATCCCCAAGACCCGTGGAGAAATGGAGAGCCAAATAAGCAAGACCTGTCACAAAGCCATCTAGATACCACAAATCTGAAGAGGTGAATGCATCCTACTATGCTGAAACAAATATCAACTATGAAGAAGTAGGAGATGAAGGTGGTCCCATACTAAGAAGAGCCAAATCTAACCAGCCACCACAACCATGGTGAGAATTACTACCCACCCTAGAGTGAGGAGAATCAACTAGAACATGTGGATTATCATTATCCCAAAAAAGGGAGAAGGTATATACCCATGTCTAATGATCAACCACACCAACAACAATGAGCTCATTGAATTCATTTCGAATGAGTGTTGAATCACATGTGAACTCAACTATGTTGCCTCATTATGTAAGATGATAGAGAAAAAGCAGATTATGTGCCATCTTAGGAATATATACTGCATCATGAACATGCCTTGTACCCAAAGTGACATCACATATACCAGCTATATGAACCATAGCAGAATTAGTAGTAAACATCATGTAAAACTTTGGTGCTTGAAGTGACCCTTGAATGATGTGATCAAAAGAGCTAGTAACATGCCAAGATGCTCTCAAATCAATGACACATCCATCCTATCTATTAAGAAAAGTAGTGATCAATGCATGTCCTTTCCCTTGTATGTCAGTTATGGCAATGCTAGCTATACCTATATGAGATGACTCCTCATGAGTAGAAGAAGAAGAGTGTGATTTGGTGGAAGTAGAAGGAATAGTGATATTACGATCCTAAAGTATCTACCTCAATTCATGTATTTCCTTCTTAAAACACACGTCCTCATGATGTTCTAGCCCATTACAAAAAACACACTTAGGCCTCTCCTTCTTTAGCTTGTCTTCTTTTGGATGTGAGGCATCACTAGACCCTGTCTTGATTTTCCTTTATGCTTTCCCTTTCCCTTATATGGATTTGCTATCAAAGCATGAGACTTAGTGGATGAGTCAACATTATTGAGCTTTGTTTGCTCTCTTGTTAACCTTTCACAAAATTTCTCAAAGGAGGGCATGGAAAAACCATCTCCTAATCCATCCATAGTAGAATAGAAAAATGTCGCAAAGCATGAATAGAAACCCTTCAATTTTGAAAAGATCATAAAGACACATTCCCTGTTAGACTTATCTTTTCCACATCATGACAATTGAGTCCTTAAAGATTTGAACTTAACCAAATAGTCTTCAATAAATGGAAACATTTAAATTGAAAGGGATGCAAGTCCTAACTCTAATTGTAGTTCTCTGACATCACTAACTGACCCAAAAAAATCTCTTAATTTATCCCATACCTCTTTAGGAGTTGTACACCCCTCAATGTGGAAGAAAAGTGAGTTGGAAACATGTAGGGAAATTAACCCCATTGCTTCCTCACATATGATTCTATGCTAGAAATTCTCACATTCTCTAGTCAAATGAGGTTGTTTTTCATTAAATGTTGACCACAATCCATTTGACCAAAGGAGCCGTTGCATACTCACTTTCCAAGTGTGATAATTGTGAAGTGTGAGGATCTCAAAACCTGTGTTAGCCATTAGAGCAATAAACTGAGTACAAGGCACAAAATTCTGATGGAAATAGATGTGTAACCTCTGATATATCAATGTACAACTGAAAGAATGTTTCCCAATGAAAAAAATCCTTCTTCAAACTTTAGGATGTCCAAGTAATTGAACAAATGCACCAAATTGCAAAAAACCAATACAAAGTACCTAGAGCTGAAACTGATAGAAAGGAATGGACTGATAAAAAAAGCATTGAAATACCTTCTAAATTATGCTAGAATCACTGACTTGGGAAAAATTGATTAGAAGATATGGGCTTTTGAGTCCAAATTGGAGAGTTGACTTTAATTGAATGTAACTTTTACTGGCAAAAAAATTATGGAAAAAGGAGTGCACTACTAGATATTTCTCTTAAATATATTTCCAACAATATCTTGTTTTCCAATTTTTGATACCGTGGTGAGAAGATATGCTCCTCAAAATATTTCTACCCTTCTAGGGCCTAGCAGACTAACTAGGTGCAAAATTTAAGCACCGTGGGCAGAAAAGGTTGGCCACCGGTCACTGATATGACCTAGGAAAAAAATCAACAGTTTAAAAAAATGGCACTGCTGGATGGGTGGCATCAGAGTGGTGGTTGGGTGGTAGGAACTGGTAGCACCATTGGAGAGAGCGAAGACCATGGTCCTTGATGGGACTGCGATCTAGGAGCTGGGGCTGAGAAGTGGGGCTAGTGGTTGACAACAAGTGAATGGATGACCTTGGCGTGAGGACAGAGCATGGGTTGGTGGATGTGACAATCCATCAAAGTATGACTATCGACAAGAAGATGGGTCCAACCAAAGATGTCATTGCAGATCTACAAAAGGCCGATAATATCTTTGTTTTGATTTTTAATATTGTTGAATGACAATTAAAAACCAAAAGAAAACTTTAATATATATAGTGACCATACAAAAATATATCCCCAGAAAATGAGAAACCCTTATTGATAGCTGAACAAAATCCTTTTGACAATGTCAACTAAAAAGATTTTGACTACTATATAATATTTATGCTGCAGATTTAAAAAATCAAACCCTATTATATATTATATCCACCCAAATGATTGTTTTCCAAACTATACAATATATGCCCAAAAATATTTTGAAAAATAGTCTACAAATTAAAAAAATTGCCACAACGTGATACCGAAGCTTGGGGATATTTTTTGTAGACTGTACGATCCGACGGTACGGATGGAAAACACTAGCTGATAAAACCTCTAATGGCTCCTAGGAAAATGTCTCCAAATTTGACGATTTGGCAGGTGATTCTAGGGTTTTGAGGCATTCTGAGTGCAATGGTGAGGTCAAAGAGGAATCAATTTGCACCAAAAATTAGCTAGTCACTGGGTGAAGCCAACTAGCCTTCAATGAAAACCTTCAAGCTTGCAATGTGAATCTCCTTAGCCCAAATTTCTAATCTTGAGATGAATCTTCAATGGCCTAGCTCTGATACCATGTAGAAATTATGGATGCATAATAACCCTATAAAAATGCAGACTTCAGAGGAACTTAACCAAGAAGAATATCACCCACACAAGAAAGTTTTGCAACTTAGACATGCAAATTGAGATTCTATTATGAGATGTATAATGTATAAATGCCTTGTATAAATAGGCAAGAATAAAATGTAGTATGCATTATGATGTTGCCATGTGTCTTGATCTAACAACATGTGAAAAATAACTAACTACCAAGGAAATGATGAAGTGATAAGATAAGTTTTAGATGATATTTCTAGAAGAATCTTATTTCCTAAATACATATGAAGGGGATTACCCCATTATAACTAATTTCCTAGTGAATGCAACCTGGGAATTAATTAAATAAAATGCCTAAGTAAACTTATGCAAGTGTAATTAAATATTAATTACACTAACACCCCCCATCAGTGCAACTTAGGGAGGAAATGATAATGCAATAATGATGCAATGATGGGTCCTAGCTACATGGCCATTTTAGGTACCCATGAATAAATGAAAATGAATGCAACTAATCTCTCACAAATGGAGCAAAGGGGAAAACCCAGTGGTAAGAAAACCTCTCTTCAAAAAAGAGATGAAATTCATCTAAAAGATCAAATGATGGAAGAGTAATGTTTGGAGGTCTCAATGTCAATACCCCCTAGAGTAAGACCGAAGGGGGGAATTTTTTTTGTAGACTATACAATTCATACAATATGGATGGAAAACCCTAACTAAAAAAAACTTTGATGGATCCTGGGAAAATGTCTCTGAATTTGATGATTTAGTAGATGATTCTAGGGTTTTCAGGTGTTTTGAGCGCAATGGTGAGGTCAGAGAGGACTCAATTTGCACCAAAAATCAGCTGGTCCCTACGTGGAGCCAACTATCCTTCAATGAAAACATTCAAGCTTGCAATGCAAATCTCATTAGCCCATCTTTCTGATCTTGAGATGAGTCTTAAATGGCTATGATTTGATACCATGTAGAAATTATGGATGCATAATAACCCTATGAAGCTGCAGACTTCAAAGGACCTTAATCAAGAAGAATATCACCCACACAAGAAAGTGATACAACTTAGGCATGCAAATTGAGATTCTATTATGAGATGTATAATGTATAAATTCCTTGTATAAATAGGAAAGAATGAAATGTAGTATGCATTATGATGTTGGCATGTGTCTTGATCTAACAACATATGGCAACTAACTAACTACCTAGGAAATGATGAAGTGATAAGATAAGTTCTAGATGATATTTCTAGAAGAACATTATTTCCTAAATACATGTGAAGGGGATGACTTGGGCATTATAACTAATTTCCTAGTGAGTGTAGCCTAGGGATTAATTAAATAAAATGCCTAAGTAAACTCATGCAAGTGTACAATTAAATATTAATTACACCACTACATCCACCATCAAATGGTGAATCCAAATCATCACCACAAGATCCCATGGAACTGTGATATCGAGATCTCCATGGAAACATGATAACCATCCTCTAATGAAGATCCTTTATGGCCCCAATGCAATCAAAGAACTTAACAATGAGCTCCCAAAGTGAAGAGTACAAACCACCATCTCCATACCAAGAAGATACAATATCACCAAACCATCACTGTCACAAGATCCCACTAAATTATGTAATCAAGATATCCATAAAATTGTGATAACAATCTCATCAATAAATATCAACCAAAACCATGATCCTCAAGCCAAGAAGATGCACCACCACAAACCAAACTAGAACCAATCCAACACCACCAAAAATGCACCTACACAAACAATCATGTCATTCCAAAGTCCCTAAAGCACAAGAAACATCCTAACACCATGATCACCACCAAATGCACTAGCAACACAATTTGACTATGTCACACATGTCAGCATCACATAGTCAACTACATAGGTCTCACATCATGACTGCACTTGGTAATACCATCTCTCCTCCTCAACATGACAATGAAACCAACAAAAAAAATGACTAAACCAAGCCATAAATATGAATCTATAACAACACTGAAGTATCTATGGGCATAAATAACCCATATCCAAGCCATAAATGCAACTTGTAAGTATAGACCACCTACAACACTACACAAATTATAGATACAACAATGCAACATACAAATCCAACAATGTACTGATAACCATGTCAAATGAGAGTAATGAGAGATGCATATGTGAGTATGCAATGACTCCAACATCAAATCACCAAGATCTGAACATCCATAAGCTCACAAAATCACCATAGTCGAAAGAACCCATAAATAGATTAGATAAAAATAATAGAAAATAAATCATGCCAAAACATATCTAAACCTAGTCCACTATGTAGTTATTTGAACAAGCTTTCCATTGAAGTTATAATAAGTCCAAAATATGACTCTGTATGCACAAGTTATGACCTCTCCAAGCCCGAAAGGAACATCTGACTTTCAGAAAGTAAATCATTGTCAAAACAACAAAATATGGAAAAACCACTGATACCACAACAACATCCACTTTAGATAAAGGAGCCTCCTCATCCACACTCAAAATGGATTCTCCAAAGTACACGTGTTTATGCAAGCAATACAAGAATCACCATTTATGGTGAAAAGAAGGAAAATGAGAGTAGACACCTAATAATTCTTCCAACACTTCCTTCAAAGAGAAAACATCTAGGGGGACTTCATTAGGTTCTATTTTACCCTTAATCAGTTTGAGGTGAACTAGATTAAGGGGATCAACAAATATCATGTTGACAGTCCACCATGGTTTTTGCTTAGACTTTTTGAGTAACCCAACCCCAAGTTATTCTTGCAAGGCCTAACTTGGATAGGGACTTGAATTTCTTGTTTTATACATCCAAGGCCTTTATGCCCATCACTATACTTAGAGACCAATTCATATCCAAAGTCATAATGTGTTTACAAAGCCTAAGAGGGGGGTAGATCAACATAGAGATCATCATTCCACCAATGGGTATCAAATGCATCTACAAGGTCACAACCATCCTTCTCGGCAGGGTTACAAACATTGGCCTCCTTGACATAAGTGTGATTATCTTCCTCAGTAGGGGAACAATTGGGTTCCTTGATATGATCGTAATTGTCCCTCTCAATGGGAGAATGATCAGCTTTGTTGGAAGAGGTGTATGAAACCGTCAGAAGGTTGAGGTGGATAGGATCCACTTTTTATTCTTCGATGAAGAATTCAAAGAAATCCAAAGACCCCCAATCATCACAAAGACATGCATTTGAATAAGAAGTGGATGGGGAGGACTTAGGAATCTTCACTTTGGGTTGTTCCTCTTTAGGAAATTTACCTTAGGGGTAGCTTCTAAAGCCAAAACCACTGAAGAGCATACCAACATATTAGAGGATAATGATGGAATGCAATTCTTAAGAGTGGAAACAACTAAGGCCTGACCAACAACTTCCAAATCACAAAGGTGGATAGCCTCAAGGTTGGCCTTGATTGTAATAACCTAATTATTAGCAACAAACTTTATACAATGATGCAAATTAGAAGTTACAACTCCCAAAGCATGAATCCAAGGTCTTCCCAAAAGAATATTGTAAGATAAAGGACTAGGAATCACATAAAACAAGATGGGTAAGGTAACAAGTTCTATCCTCAAGGGAAATATTATCATGCCTAGGGCTTGACGACCAACATTCTCAAATCCACAAATATACAAAGAAGAAGTTGCTAAAGATGAAGAATCAATTCTAATCTTGGGTAATAGATCTAGGCTACATATGTTGAGAGTTGAATCGGTGTCAATGAGAGCACATGTAATATTGATGTTATTAATATTAATTATAATCATCAGTGAATTTTCTTTCTTCTACACATATGAGGGTCAAAGTTCTTGCAAATAGAATATAATATTCAGTGAATACACACAAATATGAGCCATCAACACATTAACATTTGTTGACCTAGTAGAAGTAGGCAAGAGGATATTTTGCAAAGCTTCCTAAAGCATACCTTGATAATCTGGAGTAGTTTGAAGCAAGTCCCATAGTGAGATCTTAGTTGAAGTAATGTGGAGTTGCTCAATAAGATCATAATCACTAGGTGCTTTAGTCACAGGTTTAGGTGTTGAAGGAAGACTTGGTCGAGAAGCTGGTAAATAAGTAGGAACTGAGGTAGGTTGAGAAGTAGGAACAAAAGATAGTTGATTCAAATTCTCTTGATTTCTTCTAGTATTGTATGTGTGCCCTATGACATTATAAGAAGAATTTTTTTTAGCTCTTAAGAAACTAATATAGAAGTCCATTGAGTCATGAGAGTATGGGATCCAATAGATAGAATGAATCCTCTTAGGAGAAGGGATATATGGATTTAAGTAAATGACGGGTCTCTTAGGCTTCAAAAGAGCTACATAGACTACCATGACATTCATAAACTTCTCAACTTGCAAAGAGGGAGTTGACGATTGTGAAGAA
Organism: Sequoia sempervirens; assembly: GCA_007258455.2. NCBI lineage: Eukaryota > Viridiplantae > Streptophyta > Pinopsida > Cupressales > Cupressaceae > Sequoia > Sequoia sempervirens. The sequence continues at coordinate 135,173 of VDFB02005747.1, read as the reverse complement.
GAGGCTTGTTCAAGAGATCTAAGGATAGGAGATGATTCCTCTAAGAAATCATCCAAAGCATCATATAACATCTCAAAATCTTCCTTAGAAAAAGTGTCATCATAAACATTGAAATATTGTAAAAAAATATTTGGCATTCTTCACATCATTACTAATTTCAAAATTTCCTATATAAGGAAGGTGATTGTACTCATTTGTAACATACTTCATACCTCATCATTTGATAGGTCTTAATATCAAACAAGCTCTTTCTTGCATACTCTCTTGTAGAAGGTTTTCATTGTTTTTGCAAGTGGTCTTGGGTGTTGAGCGATTATCTTTAGCTCTTACAAAGACAAGGTAGAGGACCAACTTATAGAGGGTCCTACGCACGCTTTGAATCCTTCCTCCAAGCTACACACGAGCAACCTACACACAAGACAAATGAGAGAAAATATTGGGGCTATTTTGGGGCTTGACATAATCAAACCCCCATTTTGGTGTTCCCACCTCCACGGAAAGCTAGATAGATAGAGAGAGATAGACAAATGTAATAAATTAGACACAAAGTGATAAAAGAAATCCCTGCTCAAGGAGGAGAACCCATATCACAAAATAGAGGCATAATAAATAATCTATTCTCAAATAGAAAAGAAGTAAGAGAGCATTTCCAACAGTCTATGGTTCCCTCTTGGCTTGATAGAAACACTGTTGAGCACTTTCAAGAGATATTTGGCTATTGGAGGGACCTCAGTCTAGTAGAGCTTCACTATAGAAGTGAGATTGAGAAGAAAAGAGCAAGAGAAGAGAGCTAGAGTGAGAGAGTGATAGAAGGAATTGTCTAAATGAGAGAATGGCATGAAAATAATGAGCTTTGTAAAGTTGCATGGATGGGAAGAGTTTTTACTCTAAAAAATCAACCACAAGGACATGTGTCATAGGTTAAATATTTTGAGACTCCTTGTTTGAGCTCACAAAAGTACAGGGATGCTAGTGTGCCACGTAGGCATCCACCTCATCATTTTACAAGAAATGAGGTGGTAGACTATTGTCACTTCATCATTGATCCTTATGGAGTTGAAATCATTAAATATTGATTCATAAGGCTCTTGTCATAAATACGACTAGGTACAATAAATGTGGGGGTAAAATGTGCAAATTTGAAATTGCCACAGTGTGCAATTTTATAACATTACAGATACAAACATTAAATTTTTTCAATGCAAAAAATTAAATGCATGAGATAATGCATGCAAAAACTATTACATACCTAAATGATTAAAAGTAAATAATAATAAGGTTGGACCCATTATAACTACTAGAAATGACACCTAGGATAACTTAACTCCTATAATAGCGTGAATTTGCACCCCCTTGCAAATTCCCCAGTTACACTACCTCTTACCTTAGATAATTAAATACAATATCGTAATCCTTATTTTTGCCACCTTTCCCTATCCACTTGGTAGTTGTTTTACGTGTTGGTGTGGGATATTCTATCGGGGATGCTAGTACGAACACATGGATGTCTACGTGGCATGCTACCTTCTTGATAGGATTCTCACCTCTAGAATCTACAAAGGTGTTAAACTCCTCCATTGGACATGAAGTGTAACGTCTCCTACCCTTCAGACCAAATTTGAACAGTTCCTTGGCTTCCATTTTTGTTTCAAATTGCTATCTCTTCTATTCAACTCATCTTCTTCACATTTCCTCTTGATCATTATCACCATCTACAAACTTCTACACTCACTTTTAGGTTCCTTCAAGCTCCATCGCCTCCATTGAAGCTGCAATTTAGTGTTTTGTTAGTTTAATTTCTTCGTTGTTACGGAAATGTTGGTCTTTGAAGGCTTGCACGCTTACTCCTCTCATTTTCCTTGAGTGCACATGGTTGAAGGTGATATCACTTCATATTCCTTTTACTTTGCATTATCATTTTAATATCATAGCATATTTTTGTTCAATGTATTTCTTGGTATTCTCTTTCAATATCTTTTATTTATCATATTTCTACAATCATTGCTATCTAGCTATCTGTGGATGTGGAAACACCAAAGTGGGGGAATGACTATGGCAGTCCTCTAAACACAACCCCAACATTTTCCCATCTTTTGTGTATAGTTTCTCCTTGAGGTGAATATCTTGAAGATATCAACTCATGCATAAGAAACTATACTTTCATCACCCCTCTTTGTCATTTCATAATTAGATTAGTTATAGTGTTCTTGATTATTCTATCATTTAGTTACTCTATGTTTCTATTATTCCATGAAACTGCATCCGTTAGGTCTTTAGTAGGTTTTCCTTAGCTTTTGACTGTATCTTATGCTTTTTATCTATATGGATGCCAACATGTCGTGCTGATGTTCGTGTCTCATGTTGTAGTCCTCTGGCAATGAGCTATCTGAGTTGCAGTACAAACTCTGGAAACTTGCTCACTTAACTTCCTAAAACATTCAGGCTTGTAAAAGGACATCGACAACCCGGTTGCTCTTCCTTTTAGCCTTTAAAATTTAAACTATCCCAAAAAATTATGTTAGCTTGAGGTAGATCAAGGCAGCCTATTGTTCTAGACCCTCCTGTGACCTAGGGTCCTAAGTAGTCGATCCCCCTCCTCTACATTTGGTGAATCAACGTGAACTATTTTGGTTCCATTTTGTAGTGTTGAAGGAATCTTCTCTCGTGTTGTAGGTGTGTTGTAGGTGTGTGTTATAGGGAACATAGGCTTGCAACCCAACCCTCCTACGACCCCTAGTAGCGTAGTTAGAAGGATCCTTGAACATTGTGGAACAAATTCTAGAATAGGTCACTGTCTGATTGTCAAAACTTTGAGGTTCCCTAAGGAAGTCCTTTTCAGAGCACATAAAGATGGCTTCTTTTATGCATCTTCTCATTCCTTCTGTGCAACATATGAATGGATCACCTGCTATAGCCTTTACATCATAGGACCTGCCTATGAATGTGAATAGAGAATCCTCTCCTTTGTACATTCTCGCTCGTATCAACGAGAACACCGTGACTGGCATTCTCATTGATCCTATGTGTCGACTTAATGTTATTATAGAGGATATTATGCTAATAAACTTTCTACATACGGATGGGTATGATGAATCTAAAAGCACAATACGTACGCATGATTGGATTTTTGTCCCTCCCATCGGCTCCATCAGCCTTTCAGTCCTAGTAGGACAAAGGATGACAAATGATCTTTTTGATATCATCTTGGAGTTAACCTATTTAGAGTGAAGCTAGGAATTCCATGGTTAGTTTCCATGAATGCAGTCCCTTCAGTGATCTATAAATGTTTGAAATTCTCTCATGAGGGCTCAGTGCACATTATGCATGAAATTGGGTATAAACCCTTGATGTCACATGGGGCCTATTCATTAGATCACTTTTGGCTTGCACCTATAGGTCTGCTTCCTCCAAGGATGAACCTATTGTATCATACTTATGTTAAATACAAGAATGGGGGCATAGCACCAAAGATGACCTACCCTCCTTCCCCCTATACTATTTTGGTTAAGGCTTCTATGATAGTGCTACAACAGGCTGCCTCCTCCTCTCAAAAGGGGAAGGGGAAGTCTTCTCATGCTTATGATCCTTCCTATTCTTTTTTTGTTTCATCCACTTCTGCCTCTTTCCCTGTTATGGTTCCTTCAGCTTCCAGCTCCATGCATCACATGGGGAGTCCAATCGTGCCCGCTTGGCGGAAGGCCAAGTGTCAAGTGTTCAAAATTCCCATCTTTCCCACGGTGCCTCAACCCATTGTATATGGTAACGGGAAAGGTCCCCATGGAGTTGCCTCTATGTCTTGGCCTCTATGGCCTCCTCTTGCTCCTGCCCCTAGGATGGCGAATGGGAATAGGCCTACCATCAAGGCATTTGATTCTGCTTCTCCACTAGTTGTTTCCTTTGTTCTTGCATCTCTTCCTCCTATTTTTTCCTAGGAGTCACTCCCTCCATTGGAAATAGCTATGATAGACACTCTCATGGCAGAATAAGAGCCTTCTTCTCCCCCTCAAGCCACATCTTCTAGCTCACAGAGCTGAAGAAACTGCCTTGCGCATGAGCATAAGCATTAGAGGAAAGCTCTAGTTTCTCAACAAACTACATTGCAAAAGACAGAAGAGGAGCTGACAGCTCCTATTTCATCATCTCCTGCTATGCCCCCCTCTTTTTCCCCTTCTACTTTGGTTCTCGTTGCCTCAATCTTGCTTATAGCTCCCCTCACGAGAGTGAATGACCCTCACCCTAAAAGGGTGCAAGTTTTCATCACTCCCTCAGTTGAGCCTCCTCTCCTAATGTCCCTTCTGAACATCAAGACTTTTCCTAAGCCGTGGATATGTCAAATACTTTAGTGGTGTCCACTATGGTTGTATACTCTTCTTCCTCTACTTTTTATTCTTCTGTGGGGATCTCATATCCTATGATGAAGTGTAAGTTGGAGGATGAACCTACTTCTAATGGGGTCAAAATAAAGGATCGCCCTCTTCAAGAGAAGGTTATGCTTTGGTTTGCACCATCCTAGTGACAGAGGCAGCCTCAGTGTCACTAGAGTTTATCACTTCCCTTGAGTTCTTTGGTGAGGTTGGTAGTGGATCTCGGGCACCTCCTTCCTTGCCCACTTGGTTAACACATGGCACACCTATCAAATGCATGTTCAACTCAATGGATGATGTCCTGACTCTATTGGTGATCTTTGCACTTATCTAAATGAGGTTTACCGCACAAGAGTTGAGCAAAGAAGACCTCAAGGGGCCCTCTTCCTTAGCTTTTGTTGCAAGAGATTTGAAGGGTGCTCCCCTTGCTATCCTACCCTTGCAGGCCCATCCACCCTCTCCCTATAATGACCTAGATTGGGAGAATGATGACCTATTGGTCGATGAGGAATAGGAGAGCACCCCTTTTTTATCTATAGATTATATTTGTGTGTGTTTCATGTTTCCCCTGTGCTTGTTTTATGTGTTCCTAAAGGGCCCTTGTCACCCTTGTAGGTGCTTGGATATAGGATTGTTTTGCGTTCTAAAATTACTCTATTTGTTACATCATTCTTCTATTTATTGTGCCTTGATTTTTGAGAATTGGGGATGATGTAAGGTGTTGGGGGCATTTAGGCCTCCCTTCCATGTTGACCCAATTCTTTTTTTTTTTTTTTACATACCCTTCTTCATGATCTAATATAGTAGGGGATTGATGTTGACAGGGTGATCCCACAATAGTGGTTTACAATTTTTGGCCAAACTGGACACTGAAATAATCTTTTTTAACTAAATATTCACTTTCGGGCACCTATAGCAGCTAAACTGTGAGGAATTTGAATTAGATGATGCAAGCTAGAGTTTCGTGAGATTTTGTCTGTAGATTCTAAATATATTTTTTTCCAAATTTTTAGAATTAGATTGGAGTTCTTTTTCCATATCCCTTGAAAACTATTTTTTTCAGAAAACAACATTTTTAAAAAGTGACACTCATCGTATAATGCATAAATTTTTCTCCATGAAGGATAAAATTATAATTCTTTCGAATTCAGATTTGTGACTCTAATATCTAGTGCTTCCACTTGGTTAGATAGTTTTTTATTTATTTATTTTTCTTTAATAAAGTTTTGAAGTCAAACCAATTACAATTTAGACATAGCGTGACCGTATAACACAACTTTTTTTGTATGTATCAAAAGGGTATGTGCAGGATCATCATGGAAAAAATAGGCCCTTAAGTGGCAAAAAAATCAGAAAAAAGTTTTGAGTTAGGCAACTTGACATAAAAATTTGAATAAGTTATCTATATTATATCAAAAATATGTAAGAATAGAATTTGTAGAAAATTGAATGTAGTTTCTAAACTACTAGGTTTTGTTTTAAAATAAAGAAATCTATTTGGCAAAAATTTGAAATTTCAATACAGTAGTACTTAAATTTCGGGGAAAAAATAAGAAGTAGGTGTGTCTGACCACCCTAACCACAATAAAATTATAATTTTTTTTATAATATTTTAGATATAAGTAGAGGACTCATGCCCTGATGTGGCATTTTTTTGTAATTTTTTCCAAGTAAATAATTAATTATGAATTTTTATTACAAATTTTTAAAAATATAAAAACTCATATGTCTAACCACCTTAACTTGGTCAAAACTTCATGAAATTCATTTTTTTCTTTTTAATCCTATAGTATATAAAGCATAGAATGTGACACATGTTTTGGATTCAAAAATGTGATACCATTTGAAAGTTATAGATGTTTTTCAATCAGTCTATCAATCAAGAATTTAGTCATAATTTGAATTGAATAATAATTACTTATTAAATTCAAAGTAAAGCATAATTTATATTTTTGAAAGATGAGAATCTCCTTTAAAAACCCTTTTCGTTTCATCAATTTTGGGTAAAAAAAGTCATCACCACATACCCATCATATTGCCACTTTTTGGCCCATCATGATCCTGCACATACCCAAAATTAAATTTATTTATTTTTGTTGGATCAAGGACTCCAATATCTGGTGCACTCATATTTTTCAATTTTTTTTGATAACCTTCTATTTTTCCACATGTGTAGAAGGAGCTTGATTTTCGGTGAAAAACCTACATTCACAAGAAATAAAAAATAAATATAATAATCAAATTTAATTTAATTAAAATTATACTTTTTTGGAAGCTTATAATAAGGACTACATACTTACAAAAAAATAAATTTTAAATGAATTCATTTGATCCCCAAAAAGGTAAATCAAAAGTGGGATTTTATCAACATTTTGATATCTATAAAGGAGACTCCGTTATAGGTATGGTTTAAAAATAGTGGAGTTCTATCCAAAGGGGCTTGGTCTAAGGTGGTTTGATCAAACCCTATTTAATTGGAATTCTTTAAATGAAAAATTTCAAAGCTTAAATCATTATATTTAAAATATGTGATTTCAAAAAAAATCAGGATCTCCCAGAAAGTTTAAACCACTATTGTGGCAACACCTGTCAGTTCATACATAAATTATATTATATCTATCTATCTATATCTATGAGCAGTTTTGACCCCAAATTATTAGATCCCCTTATCTCTTGATTTCTTCATCTTTGCTCTTCCTTTTTTTAATCTTTCTCTCTTCTTTGCTTGCTTCTTGATGTTGTGGTGCTTATGTGTTGTCTCTCATGTGTGCAACAACATAACCACGTCAACATCTCATCATGTACCATGGGAAATGAGGTCTCTACATGTCCTCCCTTTCCTTAGGATGCCACGTGATCCTTTAGTTCCATCCTAAAGGGGGCCCCCTACCTCTCTGATTTTAAATAAGTTGTATTCGGTGGCCAATGAATCCCTTGCTAAAAGTATTTCCATTTTTCAAAAATTGCATCGTTTAAAAAGGATCCCCTTAGCATGATTTTATTTTGAAAATAAATTCGTAATAAAAAGAACTAAGAATTTACCTTCGAGGAGGTCACTCTTCTCTTTTTGGATTCCTTGACGAAGAAAGTTTTTCAAAAGGATTCCTTGATGATAATATTTTTTACGAGAAATGTCATCGCTCTTCAAATGGAGCGTCCCTTCAGTAGACCCTTCTTTCTTTTGAAGGGTTCCTGAGAGATCCCTTTGAAAGCTTCTCCTTCAATTGCTTGTTTTGAGATATGACTGTTTGTCTGTCTACGTGACTTTTTGCTTGCCTAACATGTTTTTTCTGCAGATTAACTTGTTTCCTTGCAAGACCGAGCACCTATGAGGGTCAATCAAACTATATGGATCCTTTCACATCTGGCCTCCCTCAGGATCGAGCCCCTATGGTGCCTCCTTTGCAGGATCAAGTACTTGTGAAGCATTTTCATTTTGTAGGATCTTTTGTTCATCTTCTACGAGACCGAGCACTCATGGAACCAAATCTGTAGGACTGAGCACCTGTAGAGCCTTTCGTTCACCTTCCGCAACACCGAGCGCCTATGGTGCCTTTGTTCAAATCTCCATCGGACTAAGTACTTGTGGAGCCAACTCTTTCCTTTGCCCGAGTTTTCTAGATTGTGGTTTGCTTCCTCAATGGTTCAAGTATACATTCCTCAGCTTTCTCTTTACTTTACCATCCATTCAATGACACTTATGCTCACTAAAGTGGGGGAAAAACATGCATTTACACCCCCTTGCAAATTCCTTGTTTATGCTACCTCCTACCTTAGAGAATTAAATATGATAATGCAATCCTTATTTTTGACACCTCTCCCTGTCCACTTGGTAGCCATTTTACATGTCAATGGGGGATATTCTATCAAGGATGCTAGCATGGTGCATGAACTTCTGCATAGCGCGCTGCTATCTTGATAGGATTCCCACCTCTAGAATCTGTACAGGCGTTGCACTCCTCCATTGGACATGAAGTGTAACATCTCCTACCCTTTGGACCAACTTCGATAGACTCCTTGAACTCCATTTTTCTTTCAAATTGCTATCTCCTCCATTCAACTCATCTTCTTCACATTTCCTCTTGATCATTCTCACCATCTACACACTTCTACACTCACTTTTAGTTCCTTCAAACTCCATCACCTCAATTGAAGCTACAAGTTAGTGTTTTGTTGGTTTAGTTTTTTCGTTGTTGCAACAATTTCTTTGAAGGCTTGCACGCTTGCTCCTTCTCCCATTTTCCTTGAGTGCGCGTGGTTGAAGGTGATATCACTCCATCTTCCTTTTACTTTGCATTATCATTTTAATATTTTAGCATATTTTTGTTTAATGTGTTACTTGTTATTCTCTTTCACTATCTTTTCTTTATCATATTGAACTACAATCATTGCTATCTGCCTATCCATGGAGGTGGAAACACCAAAGAGGGGGACTGACTATGGCAATCCTCCAAACACAACCCAAAAATTTTCCCATCTTTTGTGTGCAGGTTCTCCTTGAGGTGAAGATCTTGAAGATATCAACTCATGGGTAGGAAGGTGCAATTTCCTCACCCCTCTTTGTCATTTTGTAATTAGATTAGTTATAGTGTTCTTCTTGATTATTTTGTTATTTAGTTACTCTTTGTTTCTGTTATTCCATCAAACTATATCCATTAGGTCGTTAGTAGGTTTTCCTTAGCTTTTGACTACATATCTTACACTTTCTATTTGTATGGACGCTAGTGCCCCATTGAGACACTAGCACACCACGCTAATTTCTATGTCTCATGTTGTAGTCCCTTGGCAGTGAGCTATTTGAGTTGCAGTTCAAACTCTGGAAACTTGCTCACCTAACTTCCTCAAACATTCGGGATTGTAAAAGGACATCAACAACTTGGTTGATCTTCCTTTTAGCCTTTAAACTTCAAACTCTCCTGAAATATTCTGTTAGCTTGAGGTAGATCATGGCAACCTATTGTTCTAGAACCTCCCATGACCTAGGATCTTGAGCAGTCAGCCCCCCTCCTCTACAACTCCTAAGTAAACTTATAATGTGAATAGGTCCTCACTAATGACTAGTTAGGAAATAAACCCATTCACACCAATAGTTACACCCTAAAATGCATAATATTTGCATTAGTTTAATTTAATTCTATAATTAAAAAATCTATTTACATTTACATTTTTTAAGTACATTTAATAGATAAAATGTTATAAATTCAAATAAACATACTTGCACTTGACCAAAATACACCTCATTCAACAACTCATCTATAATCACCACATTATCTGATGCACCACCCTGATGACCCCCGCTACTCCCATGATATCTATATTGACAATGAGAACACACATGGGAGGTGGAACCATCTACACTGTCTACATCACTATCTCTCCCAAAGCATAGATTACAATAGTTTGGGAATTTTTGAGAGCTAGGGACACTAGAGCTAGATGGTTGAGTTGTTGCATCATCCTATGAGGTAAAAGGCCGATATGTTTGTGTGTCATGCTCTATAATGATGTCTATTAGGCTAGTAGCTGCATGGAGAGTCTACACCTCCATACTCTCCCTGATGGCTATTAGAACCATCATATGACAAACATGTCTTTGTGCTAGTGTTCTTTGATGTGCATGGTTATCTACTTGATGAGCTCCTGGTCTATTTTGGGCAGAGCCTCCACCTCTACCTTGAAACTCCCTCATATCAAAATAATTGTGAATTTGATGAAGGATAAATTCACAGTATCTAGTTTTCTTAGAAAATATAACACCTCATAATTATTACATGGAGGTTGGTCAAAGACCATCCACCACCTATCCCAAAAATTATTTCTTGTCTCATCATGATTAAACGAATGTATTGGAAACCTCTTCGAATTTGGAGGAATAGGTTCATTGGTTCCAGGATCCATAAAAAGAACACATATGCTTTCTTTTCTTATTCCTTTCTTTTTCACTTCATCATATGATAATTTTGTTGCATAAAATTGATGACATGAATCTCTATAAGTTTTCCATTGATTTATTTGATTTGTGACTATGTCAATATTCGTCATGATTGCTTCCAATGCCGAGGTAAGGGATAGCTGATGTTGGTTTGATGTTAAACCCCTCAATTTTGAAACCAATTAATGAATTACAACTTTTTTTGTTCTAGATGCCCTAAAAAATCCTTTTGGTTTTATCCAAGGTTTATTGGAAGGGTTGGAGGAGGTTTATACATCTTATGGTTTTCCTCAGATGATTCATCATTTAAATTTGGTTGTGGCTCAGGGTTTATGTGATCTAAATTGTATAATTCAAATAAAACATGAAATTGATAAAAAATAAACAATTTTTCAAATGAGAACAAAATTTAAATCTAATGCACAAAAAAATTGCACCTACCTCTTCTTTGGCATGTCATTGTGAAGTTAGGTTGCTAAGGGAAAAAACACATTCACATTTTGTAGAGTTAGGGGAAAGAAAAACGTTGCAGAAAACATAGGCCACAGGTGAGCAAAATGGATAGGTTTTTTCTTTTTATAACTTTATTGAGAAAAACATGTATGTGTTTTTCTTTCATAGAAACATGCATGTACGTTCTTCTTTCATAAAAAATGCACACATTTTATTTTCATTAAAAAGCATACACGTTTTCCTTTCATAATAACGTGTGTGTTATTTGTTCACATAATGCGCTCATGTTATGGCTCAATTTTTTTGAGCCATAACACGAGCACATTATTTGAATTTCTTCAAAATGCGAGTGCGTTTTGTTCATTTTTGGACATTTGACCACCATTTTGTACCCTATCTTGGTGCACATGCCCAATTATACATTGAAATAGGGGATATTGTTATAAATCTTTGCATCAAATGTTTTAGGCCAATAAGTTCTTAAGAAAATGTTCAAGAGTGAAACATGAAGCTTCACAACTACAAGTAGACAAAAATGGTTCAAACAAAAAATTGTATCTACCATCTACTTGCATTATGAATGAGATGTATAGATATTTTTACAAATTATTTAGGGAAATTAAGGGCATCTTATGCATATGTATTAATCCAATCCTTGTGATGAGTGGTGCATTGCCACATATTTTTGTGCTCCTATCTTGACATAAAGATATGGAAAAGGATTTGGCAATGGGAGACGCTTACGGACCTGATTGTGCCACCATTTAATTGTTGGGATGTGGCCATTAATGGCAAGTTTCTGGTTTCATGGCCACGCTGCTTTCATTTTGTTCTCCTTTTTAGGGTTTGTACATAAAATGTAGCAATACCATACCGTAGATGATGTACAAGTTTATCTGATCACGAGTCCAAGTTGATTCCAATCACACCCAAATTGCACGTCTTTATCGTTTCTCTCTGCAATTTGCATTGTACGTCTCGATTCAACTGAGATGTTTTCACACAAATCGTATGGTACTTCGATTAAAATTGTGACTTTTTTTACTCGTTGAATGCATTTGTCTCTGGGCAAATACTACAGAAAAATCACATTCCATTATGTAGTTTTGTCTGTCTTTTCTAAAAGCCTCCCTTTATAGCTTTAATGGACCCATTAACGTTGTTTTTGACATCAACGCAAATTATTAGCACCACGGTCCAACTTTCCCTTATCATTGTTTACCTTAAATTATTTATCCAAATATACTTTATATTACGACATAAAAAAAACAGATTAATATAAGATATTTTAATTTGAGGGGCCCAAAATTAGAGATTTGATCCATTATTTCCTCTCTAACTAATTTATTTTCTCTTTTTAAATCCTCGTGCTGCTACCTAATTCACTCCACAGGTCTCAACTACCTATCCGTTTAAAGTCTTTTCTTTTAAGAAGACTTACCATGCTACCCTGGTAACAGATGTGCTTCACATAATTTATTCTTCTCCCAGTAAATAAATATGTGAAGACGGCCTTTGCAAGAATACGAATGGGTTTGGCCATATCCAAATTTGTAGCATGGATGAATTCGGTTTACTCCCACCTCTGCCTGACGAAGTAGCGTGGCGGTGCCTTGTGAGGCTGCCTCGTCGCAACAGAGCCATCGCTTCCTGTGTCTCCCGCGCCTGGGCGAATGCATTCAAAGACAAATCTTGCATTAGATCTCTTCGCCGTTCTCTCAATCTCCCAACAGAATATTGTATTTTCATTGCACTCTTTGACACCAGCTCCGACGGAGAGTACGTGCATGCCACTCACCACAACACAGAATGGCTGTTGGTCGACCCTTTTAGCCTTCGGATCCAGGTTTTACCCAATCCCCTATCTGCCATTTCTATTGACATGAATCTCTGTAGCACAGCCACGAATAATCAGATCTTCCTACCGCAAGTCAATCAGACCAAAGATGGGTTTTGTTCATACGATATCGGAGCAGGCATCTGGAAGTCTCTTCAATTGCCCCCTGGAAAACGCTGCAGGAGATTTTGCTGCGCTCAAATGAAAGAGTTCGTGTACGTTAGTGGCGGGCTAATAAATTTCACCGGAGAAGCTTCCAAAAGTGCTTTTCGATACGACACCCGAAACAATCAATGGGAAAAGCTTCCCGACATGATCATGCCAAGAATTAATTGTTCAGGTGTGAGCATGAATGACGAGTTCTACGCCATAGGAGGATATTACCAGTCCCCTGGAGGTTTCACGGAGATTCATGTTTCGGCAGAGCGTTTCGATCCCGAGACTGGTCAGTGGACGCTGCTGCCCAATTTCTGCTCAAAAGGGTTAAGATATGTGGAGGATTCGGCCATTACAGAAGCTGAATTTTCTGTTGTGGAGAATAATAAGCTTTATGCACTGCAACCTCAGTCGAATGAGGTGATGGAGTTGGATGGTTTGAAGGAGGAGTGGAGGCATCTGGGATATGTCGGAGGCGCTTTTGAGATGCGCGATTGTGGCACTAATTATAAGCTCCTGGGCGTGGGAATTGAGCTGTGGGCGATCCAGCATAGAATGGGGAAATCAATCAGGATTTACTCGTGCAAGCCAGGAGGATCAGAAAGCGTAAAATGGAGGCAAATTGAAGTTGGAGGATTAGGGAGATTCGATCATGTTTTAACAGGCACAACATTCGAAGGATAAGTTCGTGGATAAAAGAATATAAATCTGTTTCTATCCAATGGGAATGCTATTTTACAAGATCTGCACGTAATTTGGTAACTTGCTCGCGAGTAGGCACCATTTAATTTGTCAAATGTTGCATGCATATGATAACGTTGGTCCCACGGAAAGATTTTAATTTCATTTCTGCTGTCTACTTCTCGATTCAATTTATACGATTTGGTGTTACGTATTTATATTTATAGGTATTCCCTGTATTTCTTTTTTAATATATCCGTTATAAAAAATTGTTATTGTAGACATTATGGGATCATTGTACATATAATAGTCTCTTGGGAAATATTAATTTTCAAATCAATGGGTTTTTCAAATGATAGTTTTTTCTGTAGCAACCTCAACCTTCAACCTTTAGATAGGTGTCTTTTGGTTGTGTAACATAGAAATTTGTATGACCATTTCTGTTAGTTAAGGATGGATGCAATGTAATCTTCATGTAATGATAATAGTAGAACATGAATGTTGTTGAACCACATGGTTGTATGTTACTTCCGATTACATGTTTCTGTATATTTTTCTTCATGGTTATTGTTAAGCTGTGTAAATTTACCAGACTCAAAGAATTTCACAAATTCCTTTTGAGAGATGGTGTTGAGATGTAATCTTTATGTAATAACTTGCAATATGCATATGTTTAAACAATTCTAATTGGGTGGGAATCACCAAATTATCTAGCAACATAAAGTTATAATTTTATAAATGGATTATCTCAGTGAGGTACTATAACCATGAATTGATAAGATAACATATTTTAGATGAGAAAAAGTTGGATGCTTAAGCTGCATAGCCTGTTAACCCCATTTCCAAATGTACTGATCTTTTTAACAAACAATATATAATTATATTTTGTGTAAAATTAATTGAATAACTTGTTTGGTCACTAGTCTTGTGAATTGGAAGATCTATTGCATAGTGAGGTGATATTTATGCAGTATGTTGATTTCCTTAATGTATGCATAAGTCAAAGTGATGGATATTAAATCATGATTAAAATTAAAATCTCTTGGGTGTGGAAAATTAATATTAGGAAGCATAATCACACATTCTAATTTTTAAGTTGACACTTTGTCAAATGCAAAAAACATATAATGCAAAAGTAGGGTTTGTAGTAAAAATTGACTTGATTATTTCATTTTTGTCCATTCCTATAAGCAAGGGCTTACTTTTAAACTAGTAAATCTTATGTAGTGTTCATATAAATGAATGTGTGAACATCACTTAGATCAATAAGTGTAAAATGGATTATTCATGGTCTTGGTCTAAAGCTATAAATTCTTGTGAATTATCAATTTTGGGTCGATGAAAATTGACTTGAAGCTCAACAATTATATTTCAATAGATCATCACATAATTCATGAACCATGTAGGCCCAACATACAAACCCACATGTCAGGAGTTGATATTCAAAACCATTATAAATAGGCAATATGTTTTTTAATCAACTTTGATGTAACTCAACAAAACATCATAACATTATTTAGGCTGTCAGTTAATCAAACAACTAACTTAGTCAGTCCAACACTTGTAAGAAGTTGCATGGTTCATTCTAGTATAGGTAACGATTGACACCAAAACTAGTTCTTATGTTTCCTGCAAAAAAATTGAGAGTATAAAAGTATCTCCAATTCAATAATCTCCAACCAAAGCAAGGAAAAAATTGTGATAGGTGAAAATTGCAGTGGTTATGGAATCCTAAGGATCTTTTTTCTCATCTATTGCCGCATAGATCATTATACATTGAAACATGAGAAATTATTAAAACTCTTTGCCTCAAATATTTTAGGTTAATAATGTTAAATTTTTTTTTTCAAGAGTGAAGCATCAAGCTTAACATAGTTCTACAAGTAAACAAAAAATGGTTCAAACGATAAATTGTATCTACCATATGCTTGCATCATGAGAAAAATGTATAGATTTTTTCACAAATTGTTTAGGGAAATTAAGGGCATCTTACACATATACAATAACCCAATCCTTACCATGAGTTGTGTTGAAAGACATATTTTCTTTAAGCATGTATGAAGTGCAAGTCCACATAACTTATTCAAAACATTGAGAACAACGATAATTGCAAGAACAAAAGGAAACACAAAATAGTTAGTGAAAACAATGAAGGCAACTATAAGAAGATAAAAAACTATAATTTGTAAGCCTTACCTTGCCCTCCAAAAATCAAAGTAGACATGATGGCTCTGCACATGGCAGACATGTAGTTTTGGAAGCTTGATGCAATGGATGAAGCAACTTGGGGTAGTAGTAGAGCAGAAGTTTCATAATGGAGGGACATAGAAATTAGGAATAGGTATAAGGTCTTTTAGATATGAGTCAATTAGGGTTAGATATATTTATTAATAATAATATATAATTTAGTAATAGTTGTTGGATTTCAATTATTTAGTAACATGATATTATTTAAATAGATTTAGGATACTTTTACAATTAGAATAGTTAAAAAACATTAATAATTAATGTTATGTTGTATAATTTAATAATATTGATTGTTCATATTTAGGACTCTATATGATGAGTTCGGCTCTTTATGTTTTTATTTTTTGAGATAATATGTTCAATTATTGGTGCAAGTGAAACTTAGGATAGGGTGTGATAATTGAATACAATGGGTAAGGGGTTTAAAAAGTGATGTTTTGGACATTTTAGAACTACATGTGTCTGAGACATCAAAACTAATGATGCCAACTTCAAATCTTAGGTTTACGTAGTCAACTAGTTGAGGAAGCTGCGATAATATTTTTAGAGTTGTTTGAATTGACACATACGATTTTGAGGTGTTTCAAACTTTAGATTTAAGTAGTCAACTAGTTGAGGAAGCTGCCATAAATTTTTTAAAGTTGTTTGAATTGACACGTACGATTTTGAGGTGGTTTAAATTAGGGTGCAGGACTATTGGATCCTCTCTCCTAATTAAAAACAAATAAATTATTTATACCTCAATCATACCAACACCATAAATATATATCTTATTTTTATTGATGAAAATTAAGGAGTTTGCTTGTAGAAAGATTGGTTATCTTGCAAGCAGCATACAAGCAAAAACATGGCCAGCCAGAACATGGCCATTCCTTCCCCTATTTCGTGCGCTTTGCAGAATGCATTAAATAATAAAATCTTGCATTAGATATCTTCGCCTTTTTCATCTTCTTCCACCGAACATTGGTTTTGAATCGCAGTCTTTGACAGCAGTTGCGATGATGATTACATGCACAACAGACAATGGCTAATGCTCGGTCCCTGGTTTTATCCAATCTCCTCTCAAATTTGTATTGAAATATGTCTCTTTCGCGCATCCACGAATACTCCAACTCTTCCTACCTCAAGTTTATCAACAAAAACATGGCTTTTGCTCATACATCTTGGAAGTCTGTACAACTGCAAAATCCCACAGGAAAACGATGCAGGAGATTTGGCTGCACTGAAATGAATGATTTTATCTAGGCATGTAAGCAGCGACTAATTAGATTTCACTATAAGTGCTTTTCTTTACTGCACCCAAAAAAATTCAATGGGAGACGCTTCCAAACCTGATTGTGCCACTATTTAATTGGTCGAGTTTGGCCACTACAAGTTTCTGCTTTCAGGCCCACTATCTCATGGGCCCACTATCTCATGTTTTGTTCCTGAAAAAGTTAAAGTGTAGACAAAATCCTGAAAAAGTTAAAGTGTAGACAAAATCAACCCATGTATGTAACATTATAACATAACATCCCATCCCCATCTCATGCACCGGACAAAACACATCAACGAAAAGACGAAATGGTGACGGAAAGACTTGATTGACAGACGACAAACGGAAAAGTTAGACTGACGGAGGTTTCCAATTTCTCTGCCAGTAGTTTTGAAAGTAAGCTGGAGTTTTAAGCGAGATGCACATTTAAATGTTTCTAGAAATCTTGTTTCATTTTCATTTGCACGTACCATGAATTTTGAGCAGCAGACGTCAGTCATCAAAACACTCGAAGAAATCCTGATCTTAAGCCAAAATGTGTTCGTCCGCAGCACTATAAGTATAGAATGTGTTATATAATTTGGTTTGTCAGGTCCATTTCGCAATTGATTGTGTTTCTGATTTTCCAAGTGCATGTTTTGTCGAGAGAAATGCTTGGGAGATCAACGTTTGAAGTGGCGATGTGGTTTTTCAAATGGTTGTCGCTTTGGGTGGTGGATTTTCTGTTGCTTTTGGTGGCTTTGTTTTTTTGTTGCTTTTGGTGGATTTTCTGTTGTATTTGATTGATGTTTCAGGTGAAACAGTGCGATGGAAAAATGGACTTGACAAGACTATTATGCGCCCTGTTTTGGGTAGTGGGGTTTGGGATAAACTCCCCCATGACTCAGATGATATGCTTCTCTATAGCCTGCTCAAAGAAGCCTCTTAGCATCTCATTTCTAAACCAATGGTTGGAGGTTGCAACTCAATACATCATTGTGCACTCCACAATTTCTCTCTGCAACCTGTGACTTCACCTGAAGAAAAACGAAACAATAGTAGCGGAAGAAGACACTACCTTGTTTTGTTTCTCTCATGGAGGCGAAGAAAAATATGTAGCAAGATTTGGAAAATTTTGGTGAGTAGCCAAACGAAGATTTCAAAGTTATTCGCTGCTGTGGGAGAAGGAGATTGAGCGGCTAACGCTCATAAAATCCAAGCAGTGCCGCCTCAAGATTGTGGTGGCCAAGCTGCTTCTGCTGAAGAAGCTCAAGCAAAAGATTGCTGACGGTGCATTCTTTGTAGGTTCTTACAGTAGCCGGAGCTTCAACTTGCAGATTACCTTGTTTGAGGGTTCGAATCAGCCAAAGCCATTAAAGGTCTAGGGTTTTATTTTCCTGAGGTCTTCATTTTTGGGGATTTTATTTTTCTCAGGGCTATGTCGGCCCAGTGATGTACACTGTATGAATGCTTGTTTAAGGCATGTATATTTCAACAATACAAGGATTTTGTTTTGCGTAGATTTAGAGTTTTTATTTTTCTCCCTTGCGGAATCATGGTAATGAGTGTCTACCCATCTTTCAAGAACTGTACACGTCTATTTCATGTCAATGTATGATTTCTCTTTATAGATTCATGGTAATGAGTGTCTAATTTTTTTGCCCTCTCAGGTTTACTTCCCTACTTCACCAAGCCACCCAGTTTTAACTTGAAGGCATCTGCAAGCTGTTGTTTCCAGTTTTCAACTTGGAGCTGCTTTTATAGTTTTTCTTTTCTTTTATTGTAATTATTCTCTCAGTTCCTCTCTTAATCCAAGACTGCTCTATTTTTTTCCCGTTTTCTCAAAAATGTCTTTGTTCTTTCTTTTAGTAAATATGTTGTTTGGATTTTTTATTTTTCAAGCTTTGCCGGTTATGACAAGGAAAGGATAGTTTTGTGACATTTATTATTTATAAAGGAAGCAGACTTCACACTTGAAAGCATTCACAATATAAAGGAAGCCTTGCCTGAGATTTGTGAAGAAAATGAGAGCTTTGAAAATGTTGAACACATTGAAACTGTTGTAAATGCATAAAATATCTCACTGTAGAGAATTAATCACTGTCATTTTGTTGGTGTAATGCCCAAATGAATGCAGCCCAATCCTCTATGTGGGTGTAACACCTACAACAATCCTTATTTAAATGTTAATTGTTGAGTGAAGAAAGAACAATAGAGACCAAAAGCAAATAATCAAACACATAAACAAAATATAGAATCCATGCAAAAGGAAATGGTAGAGAGTAAAGAAGAAGCATTACTACATCGTGAAGGTGCCACTAACATCTAAATAAGGATTACTGCAAGTGTTACATCCACGTAGATGATTGGGCTACATTCATTTGGGTGTTACACCAACAATCTCCCACTTGCAGTCCAATCTGAGCTGCAAGAGCTGCACCAAGATATCCCCCACTCTAGGCTTATTGTCACAACTTGACAAAGCCGAGAGAATTCCTACAAAACTCGAACTTCTCCCTCGTTACGATCTTCATCAAAGCATCAGACGGATCCCATCCAATGATATTAAAAGAATCTGAAATATCATAGCCTTCACTTTTCCCCAACTGAGAATAACCATCAATTTTAGCTACTCGAAGTTCTTTGGCATCAACTTGCTCACTATTATCTAACTGATCCCTACTGGCATATGGCTTCTGTTTTTGTCATTGATGGCAACCTAAGTCATAGATCCAGTCCGTACTATAGTATCTGGCCATACTAGGAGACAGAGTAAAGAATAGGGTATCCGACTGAAGTGAAAATTGTCAGTCTATTTGCATTTACCAGTTTATTAGTTTGGGTTGTGGATTTCATGGAAGGTTGATGGGTATCTGGAATGTCTTATCCTCGAGTTTTGTGCTATCACATCAAGTGGTGTATTAGTTGGGAGATCTGGTTGTTTGATTTTTCGTTCATTAGTTCTAGAAGGCCGACTAAGTGAATGTGGGATGTTGCAAATGTTCAATGTGAAATTATTTGGAGTATTTTTCATATTGAAGATTTTGTTTTGGGTCCTCGCTATGTTATGGCCAACTTTGGTGGATGCACATTAAATGTTGTTCATGATTTGAGCCTACACTTGGTAAATATTTTCTATTTTATTGAAGCCGACATGAAGCGATTAAATCCTTGGAAACAAATATATATATGTGATTGGTTATTTCATTTTGGTGTGTGTTTGAGATGTGTTGATGCATGTAGTGAATGTCAGAAGGTTAGTTGAGTGATTATGCACAGTTTCACTTGTGCAATAAAGGATTTTGTGAAGCGAATTGAAACAAAATAGAGCAAAGTGCAGAATTAGACAAAAGGTCCAGAATTCAATCTATGAGCCTAAGTAAAACTGTAATCAGGCATTTGTAGATGCTATCTTCTCAGTTCATCCTTTTTGATGTAATCTAAATCTTTTGTAAGGCAGTGAGCCTTCTTGATTTTGAGCAGTGAGCTCTAGGCAGTGTGCCTGAATGCAAGTGCATTCCCATTTGTTAAACATTTATATTTGAGTACTCAAATTGTGTATTGATCTCCACCATGGTTTTTCCCCTAACAGGGTTTCCACGTAAAAATCCTTGTGTTATGGTGTTGTGTCTTATTGTCTTATGTTCATGCATCTTTCTTTTGATTGAATACTATAGGCACTTGAGAGATTAGACTAATAAAGTTCATAATTACACAACACTAATTCACCCCCCTCTTAGTTTTGCTTGATTCCAACAATTGGTATCAGAGCTAAGTTCCTTAGAAGAATTTTAACAACTTGAGGTGGATCTTGGAATGTAATGGACTTTGGCAGTCTTCTGCAGTAGTTTTTGGTGGTTCTTGATGATCTTGATCAGTCCAAAGAAGAAGTCCAGGAATTGAAAGAAAATCTTAAGGATGCTGAAAAATTCATTCAGAAATTGAAGGATCAAATTATTAAGTCCAGGGAGAAGATAAAGGATCTCTATGACCAGATTAAGCAAAAAGAGAGAAAAATCATGGATGATGTTCACCTGAATCAAACCTTGAAGGAAATAACTGAAGAATGTGAAAAGCTTGCCAGAGACAATGCTACCCTAAAGTATGATATGGAATCTATGGCGATGAAGATGACTAAGGAGATTGAAGAAAGTAAGAAGAATGAGGAAAATCTTGCCCAGTCCTTAAAAGAGAGATCTGATGAATGTAGCATAATTAATGGAGAATTCATTTAGTTAGAGATTGAACTACAACAATCCAAAAACAATGAAGAAGAGCTTGAAAAATAGATTTTTATTATCAGGGATGAACTTGCTACTACAAATGAATACAAGGAGAAGTTCAAGATTAGCTCAGTTAAGCTTGATGAGCTAACTCAAGGTCAAAAGAATGGAATGGATAAGCGAGGTCTTGGATATGAGAAAGGAGAAAGTTCTGGATCTAGACAAAGGAATTTTAGGCAAGGAAATCTGATGAACAAAGCAAAAAGACATCCAGTAAGACAACCTAATGCTCAAAAATTTAATGGATACTGTTTTGTTTGCAATAAATTTGGTCATATGGCTGCTCAATGTAGAAGCAAAATGAAATCAAGTGATCCATCATTCTTCGGTCAGTGTTTCAATTGCAATAAGTTTGGCCATAAGTCAATTGAATGCAGAAATATGTCAAACAACTCTTTCAATGGAAGGAATGTTAAATGTTATACCTATGGAAGATTTGGGCATATTGCTAACTAGTGCAGATCAAGAAGAAATCTATGGAATGACTGGTCTGGACAAGGAAATTTTGTGTGTTTCAATTGCAACAAATATGGTCACATTGCAAGATTCTGCATAAACAAAAATATGGACATAAGAGGTCCGACATACAAAGGCATAAATATGCAGAAAGAAAATAAAGGAAAAGGGAAAGTAACTGTGGATGAAATAAGAGATCAGATGAAGAAGACATGGGTGAAAAGAAGTTCCTTTGTTGCAGGAAATGAGCCAACACTAGAACCTGCTTCTGGTAATTCCTCTGGGAATTAGTTTTAGGCCTTTGGCCTAGGAGGAGCTGTCAAGAAAATCCTTCAAGCTCCTTGCTGGTAATTGACACCAGGATGTGGACAAGTGCAGTGATTGTACTGATGATCTATAGATATTGTTGAAATAGTTGGAAAGAGTATTATGCTGAGTTGAAGGTCCACAGAAGAGTTATCTTTCGCAGTATATATGGAACAGGGTATCTAGATAAGTTAGGGAAAAAACATTTATTACAACAAAAGTTAGGTGTGCGAGTTATAAAAAGAAAGTTGAAACCCTTATTTTCCACTTTATATCAAAGAAAATAAGAAGGAGAGCACTCTGCATCAAAATTTTGAAAGCGTATTCGATAGCAGAACCCTAATCCATCAGGTACTTCAATTGTATTAAAATTTCAGTCTAATTTGGTGTGCAGTTGAAGAACTTATTTTCAAGACATGTGTATGGAAGGTAAAATGGAACAAATCACAGAAATGATAAACCTAGATGAGTATAGCAATGAGAATATTAGAGTTGCAAGAAACATGTTATCACACAATGAATTGAAATGGCTGAAAGAAGTGAAACACAAAAGCTTGGATATTTGGAGTAAATTCGCCTATTTTGTAAACGTAGAAATGGTCAAGTTTATTCTAGACATATTGAATGATCATATTCTAACTCTGGATAAACCCTACCACATCTCGAAAGAAGTGATTGGAATTGTAACTGGGTTATGCAAAATTGGGGATGTGCCAAGGAAGAAGTCAATCTGAATTAAAGAAGTTGAAACCCTAACTGGAGTAATTGGAGATCAAAGGGCATTGATAATCTCCACAATTAAAGATTCAATGACAAGGTACATTGTGCATGGAGTATCCTACAAAATATTTTTCAGAAACAAAGAAGGTGGGTATGTGCAAGATCATGATGGGCCAAAAAGTGGCAATATTATGGGTATTTGTAGGGTATGTGGCTGATGACTTTTTTTTAACCCAAAATTGATGAAACGAAAAGGGTTTTTAGAGGACATTATCAGATTTCCACCAATATAAATTATGCTTTAATTTGAATTTAATAAATAATAATTATTTTTTTTCTATTAGAATTACGACTAAAGTCCTGATTGATAAGTTGATTGAAAAACATCTATAACTTTCAAACGGTATCACATTTTTTGAATCTGAAACATGCATCACATTCTATGCTTCACATACTATAGGATTAAAAAAATAAAAATTAAATTTCATGAAGTTTGACCAAGTTAAGGTGGTTAGACATACAAGTTTTATATTTTTAAAAGTTGTAATAAAAAATTCATAATTAATTATTTACTTGGAAAAAATCACAAAAATATGCATCACATCCAAACATGAGTCCTCTACTTATATATAAAATATTATATTTTTTTTTATCATTTTATGGTTAGGGTGGTCAGAAAGACACCTACTTCTTATTTTTTCCCTGAAATTTAAGTACTCTGCATTGAAATTTCAAATTTTCACCAAATAGATTTTATTTATTTTTAAATAAACCTAGCATTTTAGAAACTACATTCAATTTTCTACAGATTCTATTCTTACATATTTTTGAAATAATATAGATAACGTATTCAAATTTTTACGTCAAGGTTCCTAACACTGATTTTTTTGATTTTTTTGCCACTTAAGGCCCTGTTTTTTCCATGATGATCCTGCACATACCCAGGTGCAACTTTGGCAGGCATTTACATTTCTGGCAGGCATTTACATTTCTCACAAGATGATAATGGAAGATCGGGATTTTGACCATTGTAGATTACTAAAAGATCAATTGATGGAGAATGTGCAATTGACAAAGAGGGAAGATTACCCTTTTAGGTTTGGTACTTTGGTTATATGCCTTGTGATTTATTTTCTAAATTGCTTACCTCTGAACAACAATGTAATATGGGAAGAAAGTGAACCAGTTTACAAGTAGGTTTACATACACTTTAACAATTTGGAAAACTATGATCAAGTATATGAAAGTTTCTTTAAAGGTTTGCTAAGAAAGTTTGCCTCAACTGGTATTCCCATTTCAATAAGGGCACTTGAAGTTGGTTCCTCCTCCGGTGAAATGGAGAGAAAGAAGAAAAGAGAAAAATAAATTGTTGTCTGTAATCCACCAACATACAAGACTCTGAGAATTGAAGGGAAAGTAAAAGAACAAGTGATTGTGAACATACCAAATGAGGAATCTGATAAGGAAACTAAGGACACCCTAAGAAAAGATCTAGAAACAGCCGAACCGAAACAAGATAAGGAAATGATAGAAGAAAGTAAAGAAGAAGGTGATTTAACCAAAGAAGAGCTATTACATATTATTCATGAGGAAGATGGAATGCAGAGAATCACCAATATATGGCCTATCAAACCTTCATATGAGAAGGACATGATTTTAAATGTACTAAGTGTTCATCTTGTGCACAATCATATCAAATTGGAGAGCTTACAAAATACGTTGCTAGAAGAGATCTGATTGAATCCATCAAGGAAATCATGCACTCTGAGTCTCAGAACAAGGAAGAAGAAGAATTAATCCTACACTTGAAGAAATAGTACAAATTGTCTCTCACCAAGCTGAAAAGGCACATGAATCAACTAAGGAAATGCATAAGCGCAACAAACAACATCTATAACTACTATCTTCAATGGCCTCATGCAATAAAAAAGTGCAAAGAAAAGTTTGAACAAATTGAAACAAAGCTGAAGAATATTGGACAAGATTGTAACATGTTTCAGGATCAAGATGGAGCAGTTAAGAAAAGGATTCAGGAATTACAGTCAGAGCATACAAAAGTTCAAATCACTAGAGACATGATTATTGACACATTCTGGAAAGTAAAGGACATAACAAAATGTAGGTTGGAACAATTAATTGTGTTACTAAGGAAAGGAGAAATATAATTAGAAGAAGCCATCACCATTCTGGAATCCCTAATCAAGATTATCAACTGGACATCTGAAAACAATAGAATGATCATAATCACTAGGATTGTAGTAGAAGCATAGAAGAAGTTTCTTCTGGAGATGAAAGAAAAATACAAAATAATTTTCTAAATGGAGGCTGTATTTCTTCAAAAAAAATTGAATTAGTAAGTTTTTGGTCACTTCATATGGAATACTATAGGAAAATATTTTATTATCTTTTTGTCATTGATGTCAAAGGGGAAGAGAGAGAAGTGAAAAATGCCTTATCAAATTTAGGGGGAGTTTTGTTAGCTATGAAGGTTCTGACACTTAGTCATTTTTCACTAAGTGTTGCCATCAATTCCAAAGGGGGAGATTGTTGGCATATAGCTTCTGGTGTTGTCATTGATGACAACCTAAGTCATAGATTCGGTCTGCACTACAGTATCTGACCATACTGGGAGATAGAGTAAAGAACACGGTATTCGACTAAAGTTTAAACTGTCAGTCTATTTGCATTTACCAATTTATTAGTTTGGGTTGTGGATCTCAGGGAGGGTCGATGGGTATATGGAATGTATTATCCTCGAGTGTGCCATCGCATCATGTCGTGTATGAGTTGGGAGATCCGATTGTTTTATTTTCTATTCAATAGTGCTAGAAGGCTGACTAAGTGAATGTGGGATGTTGTAGATGTTCAAGGAAAAATTATTTGGAGTATTTTCGTATTGAAGATTTTGTTTTGGGTCCTCAATATGCTATGGATGACTTTGGTGGATGCACATTAAATGTTGTTCATGATTTGAGCTGACAGTTGGTAAATATTTTCTATTTTATTGAATCCGACATGAAGCAATTAAATCCTTGGAAGTGGATATATATATGTGATCGGTTATTTCATTTTGCTATGTGTTTGAGATGTGTTGATGTATGTAGCGAATGCCAGAAGGTTAGTTGAGCGATTATGCACAGTTTCACTTGTGCAATAAAGGATTTTGTGAAGCAAATTGAAATAGAATAGAGCAAAGTGCAAAATCAGACAGAAGGTCCAAAATTCAATCTATGAGCCTAAGCGTAACTGTAATCAGGCATTTGTAGATGCTATCTTCTTAGTTCATCATTTTTTATGTAATCTAAATCTTTTGTAAGTCTATGAGCCTTCTTGATTTTGAGGAGTGAGCTCTAGGCAGTGTGCTTGAATGCAAGTGCATTCCCATTTGTTAAGCATTTATATTTGAGTACTCAAATTGTGGATTGACCTCCATCATGGTTTTTCCCCTAACAAGGTTTCCACGTAAAAATCCTTGTGTTAAATGGTGTTGTGGCTTATTGTCTTATGTTCATGCATCTTTCTTTTGATTGAATGTTATAGGCACTTGAGAGATTAGATTAATATAGTAAAAAATTGCACAACACTGATTCATCCCCCCTCTCAATGTTGCTTGATTCCAACAATCTGGGCAAAAACTTTCATTGCCAAGCATACTAAGAAAATCACTAATAACAAAATCATTTTCAGCATCTAATTGATCCAAAAAACTTTTCCAGGTAGTCCATATTTCACACAATGGAAAATCTGAAGTAGGATGAACAACTCCCACTTCAACATGACTCCACTACATACAAGGTGCCTAATTTTTTGCCCCTTGCAATTACCAAGGCCCCCTTTTTAACTTTGCATCTATTAGATTCAAAACTAATTTCACAACCTTGAGAACCCAATTGTCTAGTGGAGATTACATTTTATTTGAGTTGGGGAATATATCTAACATCATGTAAAACCAAGTATATACATTTTTAAATTTTAATGAAATATCCCCTTTTCGAACAACATCACAAGATTCATTGTTACCAAGAAAAACCTTACCAAAGTCACCAATTTGTAGATTTTTGAAATACTCTTTGCATGGAGTGACATGAAACGATGAACCTGAATCAAGTACCCAACCATTAGTTGGAATTTCTTCAGTTAAAATAAGAACACCTACATATTCTTGGTATGCTATGTTGGCTTCGTTATTGATCACCTTTTCTTGTGCCTTTTTGTAGTTCAAGTTCAGTTCTTTTTTATGTGACATTGCTTGCCACAAAAAAAACATTCACCATTTTTTCCCTTGGACTTCGATCTTCCTCTGTCATTATTTCTTCCTGAACTGTAGATTTTTGGGTAGGTCTTATAGGATACTCTTGTGCTCTTAGGATGATCCACCTAAAAGGAGAGAGATAAACTCCACACAAAAGATCTATGTTAGGTTCACCCAATCTAAGGTATGTATGATGAAATTATTCCTAATGAAATGTTATATATATAGCTAATTGATAAGATTGATTGATTAAGTATGCAAAACCTAAGAAATAAGTGATGTTTGAAAACACATTATGTTATGCAGAAAACACCTATAATTGAATGTAAAACTAAATAAACCAAACTAAAAGTGTGCACCTGGAATATGGATAAGACTGGAAATGATGTTTGGAATTCTATTGATGCTAATTTTTAGGCCTGGTGGGACTCATTCGCAATTTTGGGCGAATTAGTCCTAGTTCTGCAAAACTGAACCAGAGCCCGTTTTGGACAAAAGGGTATCTAAAAATGTAGAAAACTAAAAACTAACCCTAGAGTGGGACTCATTCGCCATTCATGGTGAATGAGTCCACTTTTAAATTTCTGAATATTCAAAAGTGGAATCCAGAGCTTTCGGTCTGCACTTTGATTCTTTACATGTGTCTGCTTCCGAAACTCTGATTTAGGGGTCAGAAAGTGATATTTTGTTGATATTTTGACTTGTTAAATGAAGAGAAGACTTGATCAATCTTGCAACTTGATCTTCAATGATTTCCAAGCTTCCAAGAGTCCTAAATCTGCAAACACACAAGACAAGAGAGAGAGATGTTGAATGTTAGGGCATGGGGATTTGACTTGGTCAAACCCCTTATAGGTAATTAAACCAAAATAGAGAAAGAATGTAATGAAACATGCAATAATGGAGTTTATTACCTTTCCATGATGTTTTATCTTGAAATTTTGTAGCAAAACATGAAGGATCTGCCCTTGAATGTCTAAAAATTGATCTCGAATGACTTGTAATGTTAAAACCCTAAGTTGCTTTACTTGGGATGGAAGATTGGTGGATGAATGATGAATAATGGTTATGAAAATAAGTTAAAATACTTATATTTATAGGCATTTCACCTTATTTTCCTATTAACACCTCATCACAGGCCAACATGAAGAAATAATAAACTTAAATTTCACTTTTTTCCCGCTTAAAGGTCAAAATTGGGCCAAATGGGGCTGATTCACCACACATGGTGAATGGATCCCACCTGGATGGGAATGATTCTCCATGCATAGCGAATGGGTCCCACATGGGCCAATTTGACATCTAAGATGCTAGGAGATAAGAAAATAGGGTTTAAATTGCAACTTTGTTGGTTATTTCATCAATTTAAGCCTCAGGATGCACAATATGGGTTAGTAGGGGCCTATTAGTGATGATGTGAATATCAAATAGGGCTTGGGACACATACTTCAATGTGAAAGTGTGATTAAATGCACTTTAAAACAATAAAATGAGGTCCACATAGCCTAGGAAGGCACAAGAATGAATGTGAATGTGTAAAACACATTACAACACTACTTTAACATTAAGTTTAAGTTATAAGCCTTCTAGATTGATATGATAATGTTATTTAAAATATTTATAATGTTGAATTAGGGATAAATAAGTTCATTAAGTCTAGAAAAGTGTGAAAGTCCTTTACAAGACTTTACAACACCTTTACAAGACATCGTTAAATGCATATTAAGTGTCCAAGACCTAGTGTGGATGCATAAAATGCCTCACAACACTAGATTAAGACCTCATTAAGTCCATTTTATCATGAATTAATCCCATGTCAAGCAAAGGGTACTTTTTTCTACGGTGCACTTCCTTTATCTTAACCCCTTCCTCTATTGTCATTACTTACAACAATCAAGGCATCACCAGATGAGGGCTCTTGATTCTTTCTCATCATGTCTTCACTGAGAAGTGTGGCTGCAACATCATCAAATTTTAATTTACTTTTGGTAGCCACCGAAGTGCAACTACCATCACCACTCCTTCCCAGTTGTTCGGTAGAGAACATAATAACAAGTTTTCCTTAATCTCGTCATCTAAATTGATACCCACTAAAATCAATTGGGTGACCAAATTATTGAATTCATTGAGGTGATTTGAAATGATCCCACCTTCTCTCATTTTCAAATTATATAGTTTCTTCATGATAAATACCTTGTTTGATGCCGAAGCCATCTCATACATTGAAGAAAGTTTATCCCAAAGCTCTTGCATTGTCTTCTCAGCTGAAAAATTGAATAGCATGTTGTTGGACAACAAAAGAAAAATAGTTGTCTGGGTATGTGCAGGATCATGATGGGCCAAAAAGTGGCGATATGATGGGTATGTGTAGGGTATGTGGCTGACGACTTTTTTTTACCCAAAATTGATGAAATGAAAAGGGTTTTTAAAGGAGATTCTCAACTTTCCACCAATACAAATTATGCTTTACTTTGAATTTAATAAATAATTATTATTCATTTTCTATTTGAATTACGACTAAAGTCCTGATTGATAGGTTGATTGAAAAATATCTATAGCTTTCAAATGGTATCACATTTTTTGAATCTGAAACATGTGTCACATTCTAGGCTTTGCATACTATAGGATTAAAAAAAAAATGAATTTCATGAAGTTTTGACTGAGTTAGGTGGTCAGGCATACGAGTTTTTATATTTTTTAGAAGTTGTAATAAAAAAATATAATTAATTATTTACTTGGAAAAAAATTACATAAAAATATGTATCACATCTGGACATGAGTTCTTTACTTATATCTAAAATCTTCTAAAAAAATATTATCATTTTATTGTGGTTAGGGTGGTCAGAAAGACACCTACTTCTTATTTTTTCCTTGAAATTTAAGTACTATTGCATTGAAATTTCAAATTTTCACGAAATAGATTTAAAAAATAAAAAATAAACCTAGGTAGTAGTTTAGAAACTACATTCAATTTTCTATAGATTCTATTCACTAGTAGAATTTGGCAAATAAATGACTGTGACTAAAACTTTTAGTCACATGACTAAAAATTTTAGTCACGTGACTAACACTAGTAGTATTTGGAAAATAAATGACTAATTTGGTCATTTATAAGTGACTAATTTGGTCATCGGGTAAAATAACAACTAAATGAATAAATAAATGACTAAATAAATGACTAATATCAGACAAATAAAAATGACTATTACTCCTATATTCATTTTTCTTTCAAATTTGATCATAATCCATAGAGATTAAGCCCCCCTCGTGGGACCCCTACCTAAGCATGCCATTTGGCCACCTAGATTTCTTGGTACACCAAAAATACCTATTGCATGGAAGACATTGCCTCTCAATGTAGTCTTAAATCCTTCACATATTTTATAAAAAATTGTAACATTTCACTACTAAATGATAATCATTCCTACATCCATGTGTCACTACTATATAAAGGGAGGATTTAAAACATTAATTTAAGAAAAATATTAATTTTGTCTTAAATATATTTACGCCATAGGCGTATCCTATTTGAAGAAGACAAAGATAATTTTGTTGATCAATGGTTGGTATCAATCTGCGGGCCATTAAACGAATTTCAGCCATTCATCATTTTTCACGTTTTTTTTTTTCTTCTGTTTTTTGCCATTTTTTTGCTGCTTTCCTCGCCGCTCCTCCAAATTCTTCCTTGCTGGTATTGACCATTCACTTCTCCAATTTGGTGAGCTATAACCTGAAAATAAGGTTTCAATGAGGGTTTTCAAGTATATTTATCAAAATTAAACTTTATGTTGTCGCCTTAGTAAACGCCTCCACTTCATAACGATTAGGGTTCGCTTTTGTTTTTTTTAATTTATTTATTCCTATCCATCACCATGAATACTCTCTCCACCATAATTTGAAGGGAATGTTATAGGTATGGTCCTTTTAGATTGATTCCGCTTAAATGGAAAGAGACTGAAATGAGTTGTCATTATTAATATTTATAGCATAAGCCTAGCCTAACTCCGTGAATGAAAACAAGTATTTTGTCATATATATATATATATATATGGATTAAAGTTTAATTGGTATAAATGAGTTATATTATTTGATTATACTATTTATTGAGTTTTAAATTTTCCATGGCTATAATGAACAAGTGGCAAGGTTTGGCTCATTTTTTAGATAACGATTTTTTCAAAATAAATATTTTTTAATATTTTAACTTTTACAAAATAAAAATAATTATTTTTTAAGAATTTAACTTATATTTAATATATAATAAAAAAATCAAAATTTTTAACTAAATTTTTTTATTTATTTATGTTATTTTAAATATATTAGATATAAGTTAAATATATTAATTATACTTAATATTATATATTATATTTTAAATAAAACTATTAATTATATAAAATAATTAAAATTTATAATTAATAATTATTATAATTTTATATAGGACAAAAATATATCAACATTTATCTTAATTGACTTCCACACTTCTTCCCCCTACCCATTGCACACTAAGGTACAATTGCTAGTTTATGTTTACATTGTATTTCTTAATTTTTTAATTATCTTAAATTAAGACAGTAAAAAAATACTTTTTCTAAAATAATTTTTTTATTTCCCTCTCCTTATTCATTTTCCCTCCCTCAATTGAGATGCATTTTTCTTTTTCCCTCTGAAGAAAACAAAACAAGAGGAGCGACAGTTGAACAGGGTGCTGGCGAACCTACTCATGGCCAAAGGCCTTGGTCTCTCCTCCCTCTCCAATGTCAAACTCCTCAAGACAATCAGCCGCAAGCAAGTTAAAGTAGCTTGTGTCTGTGTGTATTCCCTATTTTCCTATTTCCATTGCTTTTTCAAATGGACTTCTTGAGAATGAAATGGCAATGGCTGGTTACAACAGTAGGAGAGTAAGGAAACACTAGAAGAGTGAAGGTAATTTCTATTTTTATGCTTCATGCGCTATTTTAATTTAAACCCTATCACTATTATTCAATGGCTACTAACCCTTTATTGCTTTCACCAGTGGCGTTCAGTTATTTCTTCTAACCAAGAAGGGCCGAACCTTCAACCAATTAGTTTTACCAGTTTCAAGTTGCATCACCACGAGATGCCTATTGCAATGCAAACCCTTTCATATTAAGGCAATGGCTATTAATCGTCCATTCCTTTTACTGCTGGTGTTGGAGAAATTTTGCAGTTGAAGTAAATGTCGCTTTCCAAGGTATTTTTTTGTAGGCCCACTATTTTAATTTTTTTTTTGAAGTAAAATGTATATCACAGAGACATTAAATTATTTTGTCTTACCATCATTTCTTTTTCAATTTTGTTAATTTTTCTCCTTAAAATGAAAACTAAATTTGTGTATAATCTTTATTTTATTTTATTTTATAAATTTTAACAGAATCCATCATAGAAAGGGCCACAATTGCAACATTTTTTGGTGTTGATAATGCTATGGTGAGACTGTAAATGGAAAAAAATCTGATAAAGCATGACTGGCATAGCGTGCATAAATTATAGGTAAGGATTTTTATGGATCCTTGCTTAGGCTATGAAGCTTGTCAGTGTTTAAACAAATTCATCTACTATTCCACTCATCATTCATGCTGTGCTTGTATCATTATATATTTTCTCAATACATCTCATCACTGAAATGAGGATTGCATTCTATGTATGCATTTGATTTCAGAATAAGTTAAAGCACATCATTGCCTTAGTAAATAATTTTTATTGTAGCTAGCGAGTATTATAAAATTTAGTTAATTTAAAGTATAATACCCTTGTAAATTTAGGCATCCTAGCCTTCCCCTTGGTTACTTCCTCACTACTTCGTTAGTCATTAATTCCACTATCCTTAAAGTATGTAACTTCTTGTTCTTTTAGATTATGTAGTGAGGGTTGGTGACAGTTCCACAACCCTTACAACTCATAGGGTTACTAATTTTTATGCAATGCTTTTCTAGTTTGGATACCGTTGGATTTACAATACTGTAACTTGTATTCCTACAGCCTGTATGCCTACAGTTTGATTGATAAGGAGGCATTTTCCATAGTGATATCGCTATCAAGATTCAACTATTTTCAACTGTGTAGTTTTACGATTCAAACTCATTGACGCATGTTTCATGAGTAGTGGTTCACAAGAACCTAGCTCTCATAATGAATGGTCCACTCAGCACCCATTGCAATTAGAGGATGTTGAATTATTACAAATTGATGTAATGTAGGGATGCTAGCTCTCTTTGTCTATGGGAATATGATCTCTCATATGTAGCACCCCTATTTTTTTGAAGTAATAGACGCGTGGTTTTAGAAAAGAATATAATAATATCAAAAAGTATATTGGTACCAAATTGGACCACTCAGACCTAACCAGCCATGTGAGAGGATGTATCCATTTGGAAAACCAAGATGTTTGTCACCTATTCATCACATGTGAGAGGATGTATCCATTTGGAAAACCAAGTTGTTTGTCACTTATGAATACAATCTTTTAAAACTTTAGTCATTTGTGTCACACCAATCCCTTGCCTTGTAACATTTGGTCTTTGAAGTACAAGAGCCAGTATAATGGCACAAAACTGTGGAGAAACATGTACTATACAATGTATAAGGTTTGTAAAGAAGAATGTATTAAGTTTAACATATGAAGATAATTTGATATCTATTGTTCACTCTATATGAAAATAGCTCTGAAAACCATTGCATTTATAGCTTCAGCAATAGCTGCAATACATTCAATACTAAATAATTTTGTCAGGAAAATTTTCACAAAAATAACCTCAAGGGCAAGGAAAACAAAATAAACAAAAAATTTAAACCACCAAATGATCAATTCATAGTTCAAAATATCTCCATGTGAAGAAACAAACAAGGGTCTAACACTATGTATTACAATAGTTTAATACATGAAAACATCCACAGATAAAACCACAGAACCAATTCCTTCATTTACCATATAACAACAATCTTGTTTTAGAATGAAATAAAACACAACACAAAATAAAAGTGATCTATCCATGTACAAATTTCTAAAAAAAATCATTGAAATCATGGCAAGTGAGTTACCTCATGATTTCGCACAAGTTGTGTTGTGCTATCAATGATGCCGATGAGAAAAATGGTTAGAGTTTGCAAGAAAAAATATTACAAAACACTGCCAAAGCAAAATTTAAGAAAAACTGAGATGAACCAAAATGAGTCTCCATACAAAGTTCTGCCGCTTCAATCTATTCATAATAAATGAAAAGTAGGTCTAAAAATTTTGGGCTTTAGAGCTACTAAATTCTTGAGCTTGGGACAAGATTTTTGTAGCCTTTTAAATAAAAATATTGGTTGCGAGTTGAAATTTGTTTTCAAATGTGAGGTGAGGAATGTTTCAACTGTCTAGAAGTTGTTTTGTGTGAGACAACTTTCCAGGTGAAAGGTGCTAATAAATGTAGCCTTAAGCATTGGCTAGTCAAAATATTCCCTCAAAATGGTGTATGGTGTAGATTCATTTCAAAGAGCTTGAGTGCATGTACATTGTCCTATACAATATGTTTGACAGGAAATCTATATATGTATGTATGTATGTATGTATGTATGCATGCATGTATGTATGTGTATACCTCATTGCTTCGTCAGTCACAATTAACTTTTAATTCCACTATCCTTAAAGTATGTAACTTCTTATTCTTTTAGATTATGTAGTGAGGGTTGGTGACAGGTCCACAACCCTTACAACTCGTAGGGTTACTACTTTTTATGTGATGCTTTTCTAGTTGGGATACTACTAGATTTACAATATTGTAACTTTTAGTCCTAACTTGTACTAATATAGCATGTATGCCTACAGTTTGATTGATAAGGAGGCATTTTCCATAGTGATATTGCTATCAGGATTCAACTGTATTCAACCGTGTAGTTTTTTGAGTCAAACTCATTGACCCATGTTTCATGAGTAGTGGTTCACAAGAACCCAACTCTCATAATGAATGGTCCACTCAACACCCATTGAAATTAGAGGATGTTGAATTATTGCAAATTGATGTAATGTGGGGATGCTAGCTCTTTTATCTGTGGGAAGATGATCTCTCATATGTAGCACCCCCGGTTTTTTGAAGTAATAGACACTTGGTTTCAAAAAAGAATATAATAATATCAAAAAATATATTGGTACCAAATTGGACCACTTAGTCCTAACCAACCATGTGAGAGGATGTATCCATTTGGAAAACCAAGATGTTTGTCACTTATTCATCAAATGTGAGAGGATGTATCCATTTGGAAAACCAAGTTGTTTGTCACTTATGAATACAATCTTTTAAAACTTTAGTCTTTTGTGTCACGCCAATCCTTTTCCTTGTAACATTTCATCTTCGAATTACAAGAGCCAGTATAATTTACCTAGATTTGGACTTACCTTTTTATTTATATTTCTTCTTACCTCCTTGAATCTATTGGCAACCTGTCATAGCTGCAACACTTGATCATAGAATATTGTAGAGGTTTAAATAACCTTCCTTATTCCACTGGCAACCTATCACATCTATAGTACTTGAAAATAGTAAGTTGTAGAGGTTTAAATAACCTCCCTGACTCCATTGTCAACCTATCACAAATCTAGCACTTGAACATAATAGGAAGTTTCAAAGGTTTAAATAACCTCTTTGATTCTATTGACAATCTATTGTAGCTGTAGCATTCAAAACTAAAATATTTTCACGGTTTAAATATCCTCCTTGATTCCATTGGCAACCTGTCATAGTTGCAACCTTGAACATAGAAGGGTGTGAACATTTAAATAACCTTCCTTATTACATTGGCAACCTGTCACAACTACAACACTTGAACATGGTAGGGTCTATAGATTTAAATAACCTCTCTCGTTCCATTGGCAACCTGTCACAGTTGTAGCACTTGAACATAGAAATGTGTAAAAGTTTAAATAACCCCCCTGATTCTATTGGCAACCTATCACAGTTGCAACACTCGAACATAGAAGACTGTAGAGGTTTAAATAACCTTCCCGATTCCATTGGTAGCCTGTCACATCTGCAACACTTGAAAATAGAAAGTTGCAGAGGTTTAAATAACCTTCCCAATTCCATTGTTAACCTCTCACAGCTGCAACACTTGAATATAATAGGAAGTTGCAGAGGTTTAAATAACCTTCGCCTTGCCTGTGCCAAAATGGGAGCTTTGGAATAGGGTATGAACATTCATTAAAGCATAATGGAAGAGGATTTTTTTCAGATATAATAGTTGGAAATGCTCTAGTAGACATGTATGCAAAATGTGCAAGCATAGAAAATGAACCTAAAATCTTTGACATAATGCCTCAAAGAGAGTTTATCTCATGGAATGCAATGATTGCAGGACAACCACAAAATGGATTTTATTTTTAAAAAAAAATTTAGAAACTTTCAAGCAAATGTGATTGGTAGGTGTAAAGCCAGACTTCACAATTTTTTGTCAGCATTCTCCCTGTTTGAGCCAAAATAGGAGAATCAAAATAGGGTATTGACATCCATCAAAGCATAAAGAATAGAGGAATTTTATTAAATGTTTCAGTTGCAAATGCCCCAGAGAGATGCCATCTCATGGATTGTAATGATTGCAGGATATGCATAATATGGATTTGGTAAGGATGCTCTCAAAATATTTCAATTAATGAAGTACTATGGAACATATGCTGACAATTTAAGCTTTGCTTTTGTTCTATATGCATGCAGCCATGAAGATTTAGTGGATGAGGACTGTACATGCTTCAATACATGAGTAACCCTTATTGCATTACACCTACAGCTGATCATTATGTTTGCATGGTTAACCTTCTTGCTTGGGCTGACTATCTTGAAGACACTCTACACTTTATCATTAAGATGTTAGGATGTGTTTTTTGGGTGCATGTAGATCGTATATGAACATTGATTAAGTAGGCCCAACTTGTGGTGGGTAGCATTGGTGCATGCATGCAACACTTGCCATATTGGTTGTAGTCGTAGAGGAGCTATGATGTTCATATCATTCATTGCTTTACCTCTATCTTTATCTTTTTATCTCTCCCAGTTTCATTCTCTCCCTTTGTCTTCCTCTATATATATTTATCTCTTCCATCTTTATCTATCTCTCTCAAGCCTCTCAATCTTTATCTCTCTCACTATCTCTCTTTCTCTCCATATTCATCTCCTTCTCCATCTCCATTCTCTCTTTCTCTCCATATCCCTCTCTATCTCTATCCCTATCTCTATCTCCTTACCTCTCTCTCTGTCTCACTCTTCCCTCCTTTGTCTCTCCCTCTTTCTATATCAACCTCTCTATATGTCTTGAGTCTTCCTCTCTCCCTATTGTAGGTATAACATGAGCCTATTGCTAGAGGAGCTTGATTATTTTCATGATTTATAGGTTTTATTTCAATCATGTTTGGATCAGTGCAAATGCATGGTTGATTTGAAGCTATCACTTCTCTGTTAAGACTGTTATTGCACAAACAACATCATTTGCTAAGTGCACTACCAATTGACCTCATGTATTGCACAAATGTACCTAAAAAAAAAGACCATTTTTCTCCAAATTGACCTTCCACACCTCTTTAACATGGTATGAACATACATCAAATCATAATAGAAAGGGGGCATTGTTAGTGAGCCCCCTTGTTCAAAAGCCATAGGTAGCATCTCACACCTAGATTGTAGAAAAAATGAAGGTAACATTCAATTATTCTACGCACTTGCCAATAGTGAAAAATGATAACATTGTATGATTATAATGTATAATCACTAGTGTTGTCCCTTTTTCATGTATTTTTCTTCATATAATGCATTTTTATCATGAGTTTCTCTTAAAAAAATGTAGATGTGGTTCATGGTTAAAAACTTAGGCTTTTGGTTTATCATGATATTTTTGGGGTGCAAATTGATACTAATATTAGGTTATAAATCTAGATCATTATACTTGATAGTAAAAATTTATTAAATACTTTCTTATCAATACAACTGCCGTTGTGTGTAAGTCCCCTAGAATCTATGAAAATTTGTTCAAACTAAAATACCGTAAAGAATTGTTCAAGATAGATTTAGATAGATAGACATCAAGCTAAAGGAGCTACACAACTTGTACACACAAACAAGGATTCTCAAATACAATTGCATTCCAATAAGCAGGATAACAAGAAATGTGAAAACCTCTAAATCATAACTGTATGGCCAATTTACAATTGAAAAGATATTCTTGGTTGGTTACAAAACCAAGTATTATAATTTAGAACAAAAATATCACTACATCACAAGCATTCAATCACAAAAATATGGAGACCATTCTTGTGGAAACACCATTCCCACCCATTCCTGCTATGCCTCTATGGATAAAATGAACACAAATTACTGGCATGTCAAATGCAACAAGCATCATGAATAGTGAAAATCATACTAGCAATAACAAACCATTTCTAAATTATATAGGATGAAGTATGAAACTAAACTAGGCTTATTAATGAAAGACATAAAGTTATATATAATAAAAATGATGCATCTACAATAATAGTTTCAGACAGAGCAATATTAATCATCTTGAGAGTAAGAGATAGAACTATGCCAAGTTAACTAAGGCATTGTTGCAATGGATTTGCAAAAATAGGAAGAATATTGCACATCAGAAATTATACTATTTGTTGCAAGTAGTTATAATGTATACATATGTGAAAAGAAGAATCAGAGATGAAACTGAATACCACAACTTAAGTATAACACTGAAAACAAATCTTAAGTGCGCTTGCCTATTAGGGTTGCAAATGGGCTTTGAGAAAATAGACTGGTGTGAATATCATGCTTACTGTTAAAGTTCAAGATGTGCAGAAGAAATGAATTGTCAACTTACTTTGTAAATGGATATCTTAATTATAAATTGAAATATAAACTGTAGATGGAGCTAACCGAATTTAATGCCTCTTGCATTTAATTTAATCTAGAGGAAAATGATCCAAACATGAGCCAATTTGTAAGTAGAATTTAAATACATAGGTATAGAAATATGACTTGCAATTCAACTTATGAAATAGTCTTGAATAATATATATATAAATCTTGAATTTTTATCTAGGGCAAGCATTTGTTAAGGAGCATCTATTTGCTCGCCTTTGTTTATGTCTTATATATCAATAGTTGAGTTGCTTTGAACTATTTTGTTGACTAAAGTTTGTTTCTACTCCAGCTACTTTGTTAATTCCTTTTGTATGATTGAGTAGGTCAAATACTTTTGTTAGGTATGCATGGGCTATAAAAGATATTATTGCACCAATGCTCAATTACCTCAGGCTACCCATCTTGCTATGTCGAAAGAGGTGAGATTCTTGAACTTTAACTTTTGATATTTGATTATTTCTAAAAATATAATGAAAACATTGTAAATTTAAAGAAAACAGATAAATATTCAAGTCATTTTTATTTATTTTCATTTTGTATCATGCACAAAAAAGTATGGTTGTATTAAAGTATTTGAAAATGTTTATTTCACTGTTCCATATCAATTCTTCATAAACATAAATATAAAATATTTGTTCATGTATTTTATTTATTTTGTGATGTATATATTTGATTTAATAAGATAGTTATATCAACATATTATTCCATGCTTATGATCAGTGTATTTGATTTAATTTTGGAATATTGATTATCGTGATTAACCTTCTAGATCATGACAATAGTGAATATCAAATCAAATGAATCGAACAACTCTATAACCAATCCATTAACAACATAGGATTTGGTTGATTCCAATACATTAATTGAAACCCCTATAGAGAAACTCACTAAATCAATTGCAGAACACAAAAGATTATAGAAGAAATGGAAGATGTTGCCTTGCTTGTTGTTGCAGTTGAACATGAGATCGTATAAATAAAAGACATGGCAAACTATTTTCACAAGGCTTGCACAAAAGTTGTACATTTCTTAAAGAAATATATTACGATGAGCAGTATGAACAAGGATCCTTCAAATAGATAATTGAAGAATTTATGTTGTTTTTAAACCATAACTAGCATATAAAGCTAGGATAATGTATAATATTGTTTTTAAACAGTATTTTGAAAAAGAATTTGATGTATGTTGTTGAAAGAATTCACTTATATATCTTCTAATTAAATTGATTTCAATCCATGAAAATGATTGTACTAGTTTTTTTAATATCCTTTATTTGATAAATCCTTTCTTGGTGAGTCTTAGATTTTGCCTCATGTCATGTGCTCTTTTAATAGAAGGGTTTCATTTCTTTCCACAAAAGAAATCCCAAATAGTTCAGATTTAGGTATTATATTGGGCTTAAATTTTGCAGTTTCCTTCAATGTTAAAGCCTGTGAGCTGCATAAATTAGCCATGCATTTGTGTCTAACACATACCTTGATACGAAAAACTAACTTTGGCATTGACTGGTTGGGACATTTTCCACCTCTTTGGTAGTTCCCATGGGAAATCTACTATTTAATCAATAGATAAATTTAAGGCCAATGGTTATATTATCTAAGCAACAAATTTGAGTTTTCCAGGTGATTGCCAAAGTGTCAACCAGTCCAAAGTCCAAACAAAGTATCAATTTGCAATGGAGTGGTCAATAGTCTTGAATAATACAAAAATAATAAATATAAATATAGTATAACATAATTCAACTATTGCATGGTTGGATTGCAATGTGTTTTCCCCTTGTAAACTAGTTGTGCCAATTCCTTGAGCCTCCACAATATTGACCATTATAGCTCTATGGGTTCAAAGCAAGTGTTATAACATGTAAGGTATTGATGGGCTGCCTTTGTTTAATTAATTTAAAGAGGCCAAAAATCAAGATGAAAAAATGTATTTTACTTTGTCCTCCATT
The DNA here is from genome assembly GCA_007258455.2 of Sequoia sempervirens. Lineage (NCBI taxonomy): Eukaryota > Viridiplantae > Streptophyta > Pinopsida > Cupressales > Cupressaceae > Sequoia > Sequoia sempervirens. Next base: position 94,411 of record VDFB02005747.1, on the reverse strand, counting down.
TATTTTTATAACATATAGTTTAATAGTTGAAAATGACATCCTTTTTTTTATAACCATATAGTTTTAGTTTTAATTTCTCTTGCAACAATCTTAGAGATGAATGTAGATGCAGTGTGGCAATAAAAACATACTTGAAGGTTCTTAACAACTCTAATAGTTGTACCAGGGGCCATGTTTAAAAAAAAATGCAATTGCTAACTTTTCACTATGGTGGTAGATAAATGAGTATTTATACCCTTCTGCCTTCATTTGCCAAGCCAATTTATCCTAATTTGCATAACTCTGCCATGTTTGTGGATGTGATTTGTCTCCTACACAAAAAACATGTACCAGTTTACGACCTTCAATCCAACTACACACAGGTATCTTTTTAATTCCTCTATCTTAAATCAATCTCTTTACTATTTGAACCTCATACAAATGTTTTAGAGAAGAACATAAGTTGCAGCATTTTTAGGATCCAACTAAAAAAGTAGTGTTGCTGGAAATACTCAGCCTATATTCATATATGATCCACATGTAACACATATTTAACTAGCATATTAGTAATAATGTTTAGGGTGTCCTCAATATAGCCAACATGGGAACAAAGGTCAGCCATGCACACCTAATGATCAATTATGTCTAATGATCAATTATGTCTATGGGGAATTTTTTGAAACATTTTTCTTTCCTTGTCTATGCTTCCACATTTTCATGTATGTCTAGCAGGGCACAATTCTTACAGTTGATGTCTCAGACTCGCTTTCCCATTGGAGAAAAAGTTGCTTTCAAAATTGGTCTTTATGGAGACAAAGTGCTTTGTGACATGATGTCAATGGATGCTTGTCATTTATTGTTGGGAAGTCCCTGGCCATACTTCTAGAAACTAACCCATCATGGAAACAACACTCATGAAGTGCAATATGTGGGGAAGAGACATCTCCTAAAACCATGGAAAGAAGGGGCATTTGAAATGTCAGCTCTATCACTTCCAATAGAAGCCACACTTGAGCTTGAAGATAAGAAAAAAAATCTAGATAATCCAAAAATTAGTTGGAGGCTCGAGAAAATGATTTGAAGAGTGAGGTACAACATATAATTGATGCAGGAGAAGTAGAGCTACAATGAGACTCAATAAATGGTGCTAAAAGACCACCCAAGCAACGAAGGATGAAGATTCAGCCAAATAATTCAATTGAACTCTAGGAAAACATTGGAAGATAATACTACAACCTACATATTAAGTTATGCTACTTCTAGGAGATTAGAAGAAGCAAAGGGATGTAGATCAAAATAGAGGACAAACTTGAATGAAGAATCAAAAGTTTGAAGATTTAATGACCAGAGGATCCATATTGAAGACTGGATGGGAAGTACCACATGGCATTAGGGAAAAGCACAAATATTGGATAAGCTTAAAGGCAACAATTCTCTTGAAAGGGAGAGGATGACAAAAGACAATGAGAGATTTTACAAGTAATTCTCACTATATTGAGAAGAATATTGAGTAATGGGAGGATGGAAAAGGCCATGGAAAATCCTCAAAGAATGCTACTGAGAATTTGATCAGAGGTGAAAGCCTAACTTAATTTGAGTTCAATGGTCCAAAGCAGGATTGGGATAAGATAAGGAGGTTTAGACCTATTGGTGGTAGCAACAGAGATTATTTCATCAGTTCTACATTAGTGTCTATGCATGGCTCTTACAGTCCAACCTGACAATGGAATCATCATTGGCCTCCACCTGACCCTAGGACTGTAAGGATTGGAGGAGTAAATGGTGGTTCAGATTGGGTAAGGGATCACAAAAGAGCATTTTTAAGGAAAAACTATTGGTATCTCGTTTTGAAGGTCAACACTCACATGTTGGTAGTGATGAAATTCAAGACCAACTTCACAAAAGCAGATTCCTCTAAACCAGGATGTTCAGAATTTTCAAAAGATAAGGAGGAGGATGCATAACCAACTACTTAATGCAACGATTCACACTTCCCATCAGTTTTGATAGTTTAGGATTTTTTGTTTTTTCCTACTGCGTTCTTAGGTGTAAGTGGATATGTAACTACTATATTGTATTTAATAGGGAGTTTTCTAATTTTAGAGTAGGGTGTTACTTTTTAGCTAGCGGTAGTGGGTTGATGGAAAGAAGTAGTATGGTCTGGGAAAAGACATGGTATGAGAGTGTCTAATTCAGCCCAGAAATACAAGTTGTTTTCTAATTTGCATAGATTTCTATTTTATTGTAAAGGATGACCTGCTATTTTATTTTTTTGCTCACTATTTTGAGCTTCGGTTAGAGTTTTCTATCTAGAGCTTTTTGCATCAAGATATCTGGTATCTATGTTCATTTGGACTAATAATCTTTTTATCAACTTGATTGGCTATACTTGAAAATTTGAAATAAACAAACATCAATATCTAAATAAGATTAATTAAATTTTCCTTTTTTTTGATATTTATGAGATATGAGGCTCTCAAATGATCCTTTAAGATTTATACTTTGCTTTGGTAGACAGAAACAATAGGCACATGAGTATCTGCAGACACCCTAGAGGAAAACAAGCACTATGGATCAGTTGGTTTGATGTCCCCAAATACTAAAGCAAAGATAGTGGATCCTAATTTTGGCATTTCTCTTCCACCAAACTAGATAGGAGAGTTGTGGCTTCGTGGCCCAACAACTATGAAAAGTATATTTTTTTTTACATGGTTAATTTTTGTTAACCAGGCCATGAAACACATTAAGATGGAATCTGGGCGATTTTATCAAAGGGTGAAAAATAATAAAATCTTAGAACTATTTATGGAAAGAACTATCAGTGATTCAAAAAAATGAGACAAAATCTATTTATCTCCTTGAAATGTTGCATTAAGCATTTGAAACCTTGCAAACTTCTTTGATTCCAGCCCTTGATAGTGACTAGGGTTTAAGCTCATATGAGCATGCTCTTGGTGTAAATGCAGTTGCATTAGTGTAGATGACTCTGAATGAGGTTGGGTTTAACTTGTAAGTGTAAGGTGAATTGTGATAGATTAAATAATGCTTAGATATGGCTATTAGCTTGATAATGCAATGTGGCAAGTAAATTGACCATCAATTTCCACCTAAAGGGGAAGATCAACACACCTTTCTTTCAAATAAAAATTCATCAGCCTTGAAGCTTTCTAAGAATTTAATCAAATAGGGGAATTCACTAAATTTATGATATCATAACTCTGAAGAAAATTTAGAATTGAGATACAATATTCATTCAGTGTGATTAGAGTTTTATCAAGCATGGGTACCTGAGTGGGCTGAGAGGGTGCAAGTGAATATTAGACTTGTGTGTAGTAGGGGCACCAAATTTAAAATTGAAAGTCTCAAAAGTACACTTTTTCGGGGGGGTGTAGGGGTTTGATGAATAAGAGTCCATCTACAATACACATTTTTAATATAAATATAGAAAATGCAAAAGAATAAATAGAAATTTAGATGCAAAATTGCAATCCATATATGGACACAAGGGATTATGTTGGGAGGATTTGATAACTGAGATGGTCTAGTAACAAAAGATGCAACAGATTCTTTGCGATAATATGACTTTCTTACATATTTGTTGGGTTTTCCTTGATAAAATATTTTTCTTTTTCCTCTTTTGCAAGTATTTTCTAAAAAAAATTGGAATCTTATGTGTTAATTGAATTTTTTGAATTTTTCGTATGGTCAAGTGTTGTCAATTTAACAAGCAAGTTCTATTAAGCATGGAGTCAACTTAAAAGTTAAAACTCAAACATTGTGAGAACTACATCATTTGGATGCTGAAATGTTTATCAACTATCAATTTTGGATAAGTATCATTTTCTATCATAGCCTAACATTTCCATGACACTATAATCACAAGATCTATAATACATGCCATTTACTGGTAGGATACTTCAGCAATCCAGAAGCTACTAGTTTTGTTGTGGACAAAAATGGCTAGCTACGTACAAGAGATCTTTGTTATATTGACATTGAAGGCTATGTCTTTGTAATAGACAGGCCAAAAGAGCTGATAAAATATAAAGGCTATTAGGTATGAACATCATTTTTCTAGCATCATACATGTAGTGCAAATTTTTAGCTATCTTGATAAACAAACTCTTGTCTGATCCTAGACTTGTAAAATAATTTAGTTTTTTCTCTGCATTGTAGGTTGCTCCTGCTGAATTAGAAGCACTTCTAGTTTCTCATCCTGAGATTACTGATGCTGCAGTGATACTGTAAGCTCCAATGGACTTTGCAAGCTTGATTTTAGCTTGCAATTTCAATAATACCTACTTCTTAAAGATGGAATTCTTTGTTGATACTTGAAATATTAGATAAAGAAATTATGATAGCTCAAGATCATTAATTAGGATAGGAATTAGATAAAATTTCAATATCCTTTATGCTTTAATGCATATTGATAGCATGTCTCAACCCTACCATTTTGGCACATGCTGAAAATTGATTTATAGAACATTGCATTATATCAAAACTGCCATTTTGGCATAGACTAAATAATGATTTATAGAATTGACCTTTATGCCAAAAGGGTGACTTAGAAACAGGCTCAGAAATGCTTTAGCTAGATTAGAAAACTAAGACTATAATTTTCACAAAAAAGAATTTATAGTTTTACTTTATATTTGAAGACAAAATGTAAAAATACACCTAGATTTAGTCTACTCTGCATTTTAGGGAAAAAATGTATAAATACTATCATATAGCCATCAACACCAACCAAACCTTGGGAGCTGCATAGTATGAAGTTTGCATATCCATTTCTTATATTTGTGAATGCATCTGTATCATTATAGACATGTAGTTTGGGTGGAATTATGATTCAAAATAGGCAGCTTTGTAGAGATGCAATTGTTATATCATTTATGATAATTTCATTAATTTGACTTACAACTATCATAATATTATATATTTCTAAATTATTGATGTAGAAAATTCTATCAATTTATTATCCTTCCTACTGCATTGTATTTGATTCATTACACCTCTTCTTGAAATACTATCCCATGCTGAGAATTAGGAGCCTCATTGTATTATGCTTTGCAATCCTACTCAGCAGGGGTAATGCAACCTTTCTTACAATCTTGTTCTTGGATTATATATTTCTTATTATGTATCTTATTGGCTTACATCTTTCCTGGTGGACCAAATCATCTAATTCTAGAAGGTTATCCTGATCCTACTTTCAAGGGTCCTGGTGGCATGGAATCTGGTTTGCTTGCCTTGTCTATGCTTCCACATTTTCACGTATGTCTAGGAGGGCACTTGTAATACAACATATGACAAAAGAATTCCTGCTATTATGCTTTGATGGATGTCCCTTCGTTATTACTGGATATCTAGAATAGTGCACATTATTATAGTGTAAGCCTAATTTTTAGATTGTTTCATTTAGCAACACCAATATTTCGCACAAGAACACTGACCCTGTTTAAAATGATGGAAGTGGTTCACATCTCTTAGAACAATTTCTCTTGCAATTGTATGCATTTACTTAACTATCCTAGATTTATGTAAAAGAGATTGTATTCAGAACATCATCAACATTTGAAGAACGTGAAGCTGCTAAAAGGAGGACAAACTCCTTAGCTGATGCCTTCTTATACTGATCTTTGCTATTTTTTATTGACAGATATAGCTCTTTAGTATTTTGACCATATTATGTAATATGATATGAATTTTGCTTATATTCTTCTTGTGAGCATGGACTGATTGGATGACGATACTTTTCTCTTACTTTAGAGGATATAAGAAAGATGGTTTTTACTTTGATTTGTGTGATGCTTCTCTCTAGAAATCTTGATCTGCCTCTGCTTGACTGGATGCAATGCCCAGTTTAACTATTTTTGTGATATGAGGATCCTTTGGAATATCATGGTCTTCTACCCTTGGATTGGTCAATTTGGTTCTTGATTACAGATGGAAATGGCTGAATATAAGCTGGAGAGATGCTCTCATAGCTTTGAATGATGTGACTTTGATCTTTTGGGTCAAATTTGGATTGGACTTAGTCTGGTAAGTGCAATATTGCATGAGTGTTGGCCTCTTGCCAATCTTTTTCCAAATCTAGAATCCCTTAACCCTAGTTATCTTCATTCAAAAGAAAAGTACTAAATATTACATAGTCGATCCTAAAATCCAATGTCTAGAAACTCTTAATATCATAGCTACCAAATATCCATCTAAAGATACATTGAGCTTTTCATTTTACCCTAGTCATCAAGTGTGCTAATATGTGTTGTTTACTTGAAAATTTGTAATATGTAGTAGGTAAACTTGTAAGAGGCATTTAACATTTCAATTTGTTGTTTTCAGCATATGAAGTTTTTTATCCTTTATGATTATATGGGGATTTTAACTTGGTTCACATGATTTTTGTTTTGGACAAGGTGGACAGAGCCAAGGTTGTACAAAAAATGCAGGTGCCAACTACAACTGGATATTTTCAGCATCCTTTCTTTTAGGTTCCTTTTTAATTTTTTTTTTTAGTACTATGCAATACTATATTTTTCTTGTTTTTACTTTATGACTACATGGTAAATGAAAGTCTCTCGGACATTAATATTTCTACCATTTGATCAAAATAGATTGGGAAGAACCTAACAGACATTTTAAATTTTTGTGTAGGAACATCAAAGAAGATTAAATTAGACTGGGATACTCATCTAAAGATAGTGTATGGTGCTACAACAGGATTAGCATATCTTCATCATGACTGTAACCAATGCATTGTTCACAGGGATGTAAAGATATCTAACATTCTTTTAGATGACAACTTTGAAGCACATTTGTCAGAATTTGGCATTGCCAAGTGCATTTCCTCGTCCAAAACTCACACTTCCACCTATGTTATGAGTACTACTGGTTATATTGACCTTGAATATGCAAGAACCTCAAGGCTTAATGAGAAATCTGATGTTTACAGCTATGGTATTGTTCTTTTGGAGTTGCTGACAGGTAGGAAAGTTGTGGAAAATGACTCAAATTTACTTTAGTTGGTAGGATTCATGATTGGTGATAAAGAAATCAACAAGATATGAAGATGAAGAGGTAAATGATCAAATTTTTTAAGGGATAGTTCAATGGTAAGAGAAACAATGAAGTAACAATTAACATGGTCATAAGATGATAGTAATCAAAATGAGGGAAGCCTACAGATGATTGGAGCTTTATCACAATCATAGAATGAAAGTTCCTTTGCAAAGATGTATCATGTACTTATGCATTACAAGGGTAAGGGACTGTAGGTTATGATATAAAAGAATAGTCATGCACAAATGACAGTTAGAGGATCAACAAGCATTACAAGGGTAATGGACTATAGATTATGATATAAAAGAATAGTCATGTTATTCTTTTGTAAGTTGTCGAACATCATAAAGGATAGGTTTGAGAGTAGATTTCAGCTAGTTTTTTTCTCTCTTAGCAATGTATTGTAATCTTTCAAGTTCTTTCATTTTGGGACAACAAATTGTAACTCTATTTTCAAGCTTACACGGTTGTATGTAACATCTTTTTGATTAATAAACTAAGCTATTTTTATCATCTCATTGTTGTTTTATTGTGCAAATCTTTTAGATAGTTGATAAGTGATCTTTTTTATTAATAAAATAAACTACCAAATGACGACAATTAAAAATGTACTAAATATACTACTAAATCAATGACTAAATGACTAAATTAATGACTAAATATATGGCTAAATGACTAAATTAATGCATAAATATATGACTAAATGACTAAATTAATGACTAAATATATGACTAAAGTAATGACTAAATTAATGACTAAATATATGACTAAATTAATGACTAATATATGACTAAATTAATGACTAAATATATGGCTAAATAAATGACTACCACATGACTAAATAAATGACTAGTTAACAATAATCAATGACTAAATATATGACTAAATTAATGACTAAATAAATCACTACCATGACTAAATAAATGACTAGTTAACAACAATCAATGACTAAATTAACGACTAAATCAATGACCAAATCAATGACTAGATAAATGACTAAAATAGTTTAGTCATAAAGTTGGTCGTGTTATAAATGACCGGCAATAAACTACTAATGGTCACGTGACCAAAATTAGTCATTTATATGCAATTTTTAGTAGTTTATTTAGTCATATATTACTGGTTTTGTACTAGTGTATTCTTACATAATTTTGAAATAATATAGATAGCTTATTCAAATTTTTATGTCAAGTTGCCTTACTCTGATTTTTCTAAATTTTTTGCCATTTAAGGGCCTATTTTTTCCATGATGATCCTGCACATACCCGCCCTTGCTTTCTTATCCAATTTCTCCTACTCCTCGTCTCATAGAGAAACTTTCCCTTGGGATTTCCCTACCAGTGCATTTGAGAGATCCTACTTAATCAACAAAAATTCCATCTAAACCTTCCACAATATGAAGTTCTAGCCTATGAACTTCTCAATCTTCCATTTTTTTGCATTTTCCATACTTCTGGAAATTCTTCACTAATTTCCAAAACATCGTTTCAACATCGAGCTTCTTCGCTAGGATCTGATACCAATTATTGAGTGAAGAAAGAACAATACAAACCAAAAGCAAATAATCAAACACATAAACAAAATACATAATCCATGCAAAATGGAACAACAAATTTTTTTAACTTGGCTCACCAACAACAAACACATAAACAAAATATAGAATCCATGCAAAAGGGAACAACAAAGTTTTTTAACTTTGAGCAAGGGATAGCTCTCTGTATTAAATCCAGAATCAATAATTCTCATACAAATATATCTACAACAAAATATCTATATCTACAACAACTCACAAATGTATATTATTCTCACTGTTGTTCCTGCAGTAAATACACTAGACTGTCCACAATGTCTAACAATATCCAACTAAAAATAACCTCTGAAATACACTAATTTTAACCTCATCGTGGGAAATGGTAGAGAGTAAATAAGAAGTGTTACTACATCATGAAGGTGCCACTAACATCTAAATAATGATTGTTGCAGACATTACATCCACATAGAGGATTGTGCTGCATTCATTTTGGCATTACACCAACACATTTGGGGTTTTTTTTCCCATTAGAGGAATATCTTCCTCATTTCTATGATCTTGAATTGTATAAATATTTTGGGATGATAACCCTTCTATGTAGCATCTTTTTACATCTAATCTATGTAAAATTGAAGTTATCAATAGATAAACTTTTCATGTCCAAAATTTTATCCTCTTAAAGAATAGATTAAATGCCTTTTTCCCTTGATACTTTATGTTCTCCCTAAAGCAGCTTACTGCATGGTGGCCAAATGTTTTATTCTTTAACAAAATATAATTTCTTAAATTTTTTGATATGGTTGGTTGTGCTCTTGCTATCATAAGATATTTCATAGTGCTATTACTGAAAACAAAGTGTGCACTTGAAATTGTGCTACTACTAAATGGAAACAAGTAAAAGAGAAAATAAGTGCCACATAACAAGTAACAAGTAAACAAAGATATGCCAAAATAAAATTTTGAACACATTAGTGATCATGGACAAATATGACTTAGAGCATGGAAATGTTATGGTGTAGGTAATCTTAATGTCCTATATCAACATCCAAAGAAACATGAAATCATGGGTGAAAAAAAGAGAGATGGTCTCAATGTCATGCACTAGTATCCAAAGTATTACAAAGAAATAGTTGAATTTCTAAAATGTCGGATTCACAAGATAGAGGCAATTCTTAATTTTATGCCCTCAAAATATACAAATATATACTCAAAACATACCTAGATGGTTATAGATCACGTAAAGTATTAATAAGATGTGTATACTAACACAAAGTCTATGTAATAGGTAGGAAATAACATTTGTATTATTGATAAAAATATGTGCCACAATGTTTTTGGATTCATCTACCAAATTAATATCATCATTGTTGGAATCAAGCAACATTGAGAGGGGGGGGTGAATCAGTGTTGTGCAATTTTCAACTTTATTAATTTGATCCTTAAAGTGCTCATAAAATTCAACCAAAATAAAAATGCATGCACATAAGAAAAATAACTACAACACCATAACACAAGGAATTTTGTGTGGAAACCCTATCAAGGGAAAAACCACGGTGGAGGTTAATCCACAATATTGTTCTGAGTATACTCAAAAGAAAATATTACAAAATGAGAATACACTTGCATTTAGGCACACTGCCTAGAGCTCACTACTCAAAAATAGAAAGGCTTACTACCTTACAAAAGCTTGGAATACTTCCAGAGATTTGAACTGAAAAAGTAGCATCTACAAATACCTGATTACAGTTTCGGTTAGGCTCAACAATCAAATTCTGGACCTTCTGTCTGATTTTTCTCTTCTACTATGTCCTGCTTCAATTCACATCAAAAATAGTAGCTAACTCTTTCTCATGATCCTTAACCTTCTTCTCATTTTCCTTAGTAAGTTTTGACAAATATAAACAGGACTTATAAATCCTTCCATCTTCTGATAATGCACTTTGAACATTTTTTACATAGGTAGATAACCGAGATTTATCATTAGCTATCAATCCTTTCAACCTACTGACCTTCCTAGCATCAAATTACTTCTGGACTTTAACTAGAGCTGACTTCTCAAGTGACTCAAAATGAGTGCTTACCAAATTTATAAGCTTCTTCAGCTCACCGAACAAAGAACTAGATGGATCCTTAACATGTGTAGGCATGATCTTCTCCAAAATGCTCGATGCAAGATTCAATAACTCACTGTCCTCAATTTCTTCCCTAGCCTTAGCTTGTGCAAATGATGTGACTTTCATTTTCTGAATTGGGGACAAAGTAGAAAAATGAATAGGGGCATCTCCCAACTCAAGATCAATTTTATCCTTTTGCTCTTCTAGAAACTTCTTCACTGCCTTTGTAGTGTCTCTTGCTTCTACTGGAACTCCCTTAACTTCAACCTTCTTTTCCTCAACCATAGTTTCCATAGCCAAATATTTTTTCTTGTCATTTGGAGCTTCAACTTCTTCAACTGGCATCTCCTTTTCTTCAACAAACACAATTTTAGGGGCTTCAGTCTCCATAGGTTCTTCTGTATCATGCACATCGGGAGGAATCTGAGTGTCCTCAACTGTAACCTCTTCATTTACTAGACCGGATGAAATATTTTCCTCATACATTTCTTCATAAA